>CAUYMX010010208.1:0-27048 GCA_963573855.1 Lepilemur septentrionalis | reverse complement strand
ATAGGTCCATCAGGGAAAATATCAAAGATGGGAAATTTTGCATTACTTGTAAACAGTAGGTAGATACGCCTATTTCTCAGATATGTACAAAATAAAAATAGAATTTTCACTCTGGGCATCTACAGCTATGGTCAAGCCAAGTCTGCATTGATTCAAACAGTTCAGCATGAGTAATATCATTCAGTTCACTAGAGTGTTGAACTTTTTATTACAGAGTAATCTGTATTTTACCTGACTTAATGGATAAAATAAACTCAGCTGTGTTAAATTCTTAGCATTGATTAGATTGTGTCTTCTGAATGTTGGCTAAAACAGTTACTAAGCTTATTTAAAGATTACAACAATTAGATAATTGCTTAGCATTTTCTATTAAACAAAGAAGTTCAGGTGGATCAATGGAAAAGTTAGAAGAAAATGCTACACTAAAATCAAAATGTACTGTATTTGGTGTCAAATTCATTTGCTACTTCCTCTAATAAGCTGTAGTTTGCTCAATCCTATCTGAAAGTCTTTGCTCATATACCTTAAATAGCAAATATTCTGTCAGTATCCTTTTTTTTTTTTTTAGCTATTTCAAACTTAATAATGCTGCTACAACTGTACTCCAAATGATTAGGCATGCTATGAGAGCGGCCACTGCGAGCAGCATACATTTCAACTAGTTTGAAAGGTAGTTATATCAGTATGTGCTTTTTGCATGTGAATGAGTATTTTTATATTGGAGGTAATATCTGCTTCCAGTGTGCATTCTGAATGCTGTGGAGGAGGCAGCTGTTCATATAATGATTCGGAAGCATTCCATGGAGAGCCTACCTCTCTTTAGCTCAATCTTGACCTCTAATGATGTAAGAAATTTCTTTCTTTTTTCTTTCACTTACAGGGATAGCATTGATGGTAAGAAATTTAGTCATCAAAATCAGAACCCTGGTTTTGACTTTGTTCATTTTATCATTTAGTCATTCATTCATTCTTCAAATACTGAATAAGTGCTCCTGTAACCCATGTATGTTATGTTCAAAGAGGCATTAACATACATCATCAATGCTTAGCAACCTATGTCATTAGGGAATTGCCAGTTAAAACAATGAGATATCAGCATGAGCAAGAGCGAGACCCCATCTCTACTAAAAATAGCAAGAAATTAGTTGGACAACTAAAAATATACAGAAAAATTAGCCGAGCATGGTGGCGCATGCCTGTAGTCCCAGCTATGTGGGAGGCTGAAGCAGGAGGATCGCTTGAGCCCAGGAGTTTGAGGTTGCTGTGAGCTAGGCTGATGCCATGGCACTCTAGCCTGGGCAAGAGAGTGAGATTCTGTCTCAAAATAAATAAATAAATAAATAAACGAGATACCACTACACATATTAGAATATCCAAAACACAAAACATTGATAACACCAAATACTGACAAGGATGTGGAAAAATAGCAACTCCTTTCCTTGCTGGTGAAAGTGCAAAAATTGATAGCCACTTTGGAGGACAACTGGCAATTTCTGGAAAAAACAAAGTACAATCTTATGATAGAATCTAGTAATCAATATTCTCTGATATTTACCGAAAGGAGCTGAAAACACGTCTACAAAAATACCTGCACATGGATGATTGATTATACCAGCTTTATTCATAATTGACAAATCCTAGAACCAAGCAGGATGTCCTTTAGTAAGTGTGTGGATAAATAAACGGTAGTACATCCAGACAATGGATTATTATCAGTGCTAAAAATAAATGAGCTATCAAGTCATAAAAAAAACATGTATGGACATTAAATTCATATTCAAATTACTAAATGAGTGAAATAAATCTAAAAGACTCCACACTATATAATTCCAACTACACAAAATTTTCACAAAGGAAAAATTATGGAGGAAGTAAAAAGTTCAAGGGTTTCCAGGGGATAAGAGGGAGGGAAGAAGGGAGTAATAAGTGGATCACACAGGATTTTTCTGCTATTGAAACTACTCTGTATAATACTGCAACGGTGGATACATGTCACTATGTATTTGCCTAGACCCTGAGAATGTACAACATCAAGAGTAAATTCTAATGTAAACTATGGACTTTGAATGATAATGATGTTTCAGGGTAGATTCATTGATTGTAACAAATATACCATTCCAATGTGGGACTTAAATGATGAAGGAGGCTTTAGGTGTGTGAGGGGCAAGAGCATATGGGAACTCTGTACTCAGTTTTCTGTGAATCTAAAACTGCTTTAAGAAATTTAAAAAAAAATTAAAATAGACAAACCTGTTGAATTTTATTTAAAAATATAAATATCTGATCTTACAATCCACAGAACAATAGACTGAAATAAACAGTATATTCACTATTTAAATCAGGTATATTGGACTTCTCCTGTAATATACATATGCCTTTAGAAGTGCCATCAGTATGACTGAATATAGTAGAGAGAGATAGTCATAAAAATATTTTTAAAAACACTTCAGCACATTGCCACACGACCAAAAAAAAAAAAATTTCCTTAGGGCAACAGTTTTTTATTACCACAATAGAATGAAAACTTTGAAAACAAAAGGGTCCTTTCCAATTTAATGAAAAATTTGTTATTTTTTTAATTGTTTTCTGTGTGTGAGTTATATGCAACTTGTAAAATAGTTCTAGCGGCTCCCCAAGGTGAAAAGACATGTGAGTTACATATGTTTCACAAAACCTTGGGCTCAAAACTAGCATGAATTAAATACAACTTCTGTGGCAGTTAATGTGATACTAAAACTGCCTTCATTTGCATTAAATGGCCTTAGACCAAGAAAGCTACCTGAAATTTCCAAAAGTAGCAGATTAATAGTGAAGAATCTAAGGTCTAGTGAAATAATGAATTGTATAACAGATCACAGATTAAATTATGACTATCCTTGATATTTGCTACAATAAAACAGATGATAAATAAACATACTGAATAAAAAGGATATTAGAAATGTTTTCATGTCAACATATTTTCACAAATACACACATTTTAAATAAGTAAATTGTATACAGTTGATTGTATTTTTCTTATTTTGTCTTTATAAGCTTTCCATAAAGCTGCAATTTCAATGTTACTTTTGCAAACACATTTTGAAAAGATATTTTTTTTTCCATTAAGGATATCATGATTGTTAGCAAACATTTAATTCTATTTGAATTGGTTTTCCTATTGGAATTGTTGATTGTTTTTTTTTTTTTAGACTTCTGATTCTAATGTCATGTTCCCAGACAGAGAAAATATGTCTTGTGGGTAAATGTTATTCTTCTCTGAATATTTGAAGCATTTTGCTTTTACTGTCAGACCACTTTCAACATTAAATGGCTATTCAAGTAGTTATTCTTCCCTTATATCTCAGGTAGACAGAATTATGAGCCCTATCTTTAGCCATAAAAAGGCTCATGCAAAAGTATATGCCACTGACCTCCATGCCTCACTCATCACGCCCACTTTGTAGATGCGGAGAAATACACCTAGCTTTATCTCTGTTGGATTGCCACACTTCTCTTGCTAAGACAGTTGTTCTCCTTCTACATTTTTTTTTTTTTTGGCCATTACTCAGTCTCTCCTTTTTATTAAAATATCTTTGTCAAGAATAGCTCTTATTTCCCTTAAGATAAAACCAAACTCTCTCAGTTGAACGAAAATTAATATAATTGTACTTTAAATATATTAGCTCATTAAAAACTTGAAATAATATCATAAGTTATGATTGTTTCAAAGGATTAAATCCATATAACATCAAGGTGAGGACACTTAGCAAGATTAAGTGAATCTCTTAAACTCGCATGGCAAGAAAAAAGCAAAGCTGCTAAATTTCAAACCGAGATCTCCTATCTCTAAGGCCCAGGCTCATAAAAACCGTATTCCTACTTTTTACCCAAAAGCATGTCTGTGCAAATAATTCACCTTAGGAGGTATTCTCTCCCATGAAGCAATTATTGCCATGCTGTGAGTCTCCAGAGATCTTTCCACAATACAGGTACATTTGAAATGACATATTACTGTCTGCAGCAGTGCCACAGTGAAGGAAATGTAGGGAGACTTCATCTAAAAAGAGGAAAAAAATCTGAAACAGCTAAGAACTATCCAACATTGGGCAAAGTGTCCAAGGTACAAGAAAGAAAACAAAGTATCTGCCGTCTTGGTATTTGTAATCTAACTCTTGTGTATATAGAGAAAGAAGAGGCACTCTACAGTCTTAACAGATTCAATACAACCAATTTGCTTGCCTACCAAACTCTATAGGGATTTCCTATAAGCCAGTGGATCTTAAAATGTGTTCTCTGGGCCAACAGCATCAGCATCATCTGGATACTCATTAGAAATTCTTAGGCTCCCAGCTGATCCAAACCTACTGAATGGAAACCCTTAAGAGTGGGGCCTGGCTATTTAACAAGCACTTCAGGTGATTCTACGTCTCACTCAAGGTTAAGAAGCATGACTAAAAGTAAATGTAATAACTTGCCCCTGATTTATCCAGACAGAATTTTATGGGTAACTCCTTTTCCAGTATTGTGCTCACAGCTAAGGAAAATCTCTCTAATATATCAATTGCAAATACTTTAAATTGACTACTCCCATTCTATCACTTCCACCACCCCACCTTATGTGATTTTAAGTAATGTGGATTATCTAACACATGGCTACCTTCATATGCTACTCTAGTATCATTACTATGCAGTCCTCTCAAATATGGGAAAAGCATACCCACAAATCCTTCAGGCTGCGGTATTAGGACAGAGCTAATTTTCATGATGATGAGAACGTGATTCAAAAAGCCTTTATAACTATGTGATGTAATGCATTTGTTAATTACCCAGATTGGACCATTCCACAATGTATACATACTTTAAACCATCATGTTATACATGATAAATATATACACTTTTATTCGTCAATTAAAAAATTTTAAAAGCCTTTAACATAAACCTTGCACTATACACTCTTCATGAATAATAAATCAGCCACCTGAACTACTCTTGTAATTTCCACATTCACAGACACTTCTTTGATATTTTTAAGAGCCTTAGAACTAAGCATTGCCCTTGCCTGAATTTCACTTCCATCTTCCAACAAGTTAATTAGGGCACTGATGTCAAATGTAGACCTGACTAATGTTTTAAACTCAGCATCTTAGGCCTGGAGTTCATTTAGATTCTCACTTAAATCTTAGAGTTAAAGGAAGATTTTTTTTCTATCTAAATTACTCTAACTACCTTAGGATAGTAAATATCTTTATCAAAGAGTGAACTGCATATAGTCATAAACCATGATTTATAAAGAAGTCATTAATAACATAAATACAAGACTGTACACTTAAAAGTTGCACAAATTTCATCAGGCAATTTTCTTGCACATTTGTATGTTCAAGTTTTCCTAACAACCTTATAAGACTTGCTATAATGCCCATTTGCAAGTAAGATAAATAAGACTCTGAATTTCACATTATAGTATTACATAGTCCTAATCCTAGGTGCTTATTTGATCCTTTTATTAGTTAAAACAAACTGGGTTTGAGATAGAAATCCAAATAGCAGAGTCTTAAACTGGATAGAAAATTTCTTTCTCTGAGTTTCTGACATAAAACTCAGTGTTGTGACTCTGTTCCATGAGGGTGTTAAGAACCAGACTCCTCCTCACTTGATATGTTATCACCTCCATGGTGTTGCCTTTGCCTGTTTGTTCCAAAATATCCTCATCTCTGTGTCCACATTCTGCCATCAGGGAAGGAAAAAAGAAAAAAAAAGGAGAGTAAATGCTTTTCCTTTAAGGATATAACCTGAAAGAGGCCAACATTTCTTCTGTTTCTATACCAGTGGCCAGAACTTAGGAACATGGCCCCAGCAATCTGCAAGGGAGGTGGAGAAATATGTATTCTGGGTGGCAATTTGGTCAGATAAAAATGAAATGTCTTTACAGAGCAAAGAGAAGAGCTGTTGGGGGAAAACTATCAGCCTTTGTCACAGTTTGTCACTCTTCTCTCATCCCAATTCAGAATCTAGATCTTAACTCTTAAAATAGAAAGTGAAAAGTAGTAAGTAACAAATCTTCAGCACTGAAGTTAATTAGCAGAGTGTATGAGAAGCACCTTTTTAGCAGCTAACGTTAGTCCTACGAGTGTCGCACACTCCATGAGTCTGTAGGAATCAACTAATTAAGAACTCTGGTCCTTGTTTCCAAGGCACTTATTATCCATTTGTTGAGAAAATGGCTACATCACAGATGAAGGATTTAATCAATATTACTCACACCGGGGTGCTCAAAATACCTTCCTCAGAATCACCGAAGGTACTTCGTAATAAATCAGAATCCTCGTCCTAGCTCAGACTAGGCAAATCAGAGTTTCTGATCATGTGGCCCAGGAACCTGCATTTTAGAATTGCTCCCAGGACAGTCCTATGAACACTAAAGCTTTCAAACTACTGTAGAGCTGGAGGGGAAAACAAGTAATTCTTAATTATTTAATTCTTGCAGAGTATCTCTGTCCTATCTTTTGTCCTCCCATTGATAATATTATTCCAGAGTATTTGCAGGTTGGCCTCTTTTTCTATTGATTCTAATTGCTGTCAGGTGTTAGAACTCAAATGTTAATGCAGGAAGATACATAGAATCACCAAAAACAATTAGACTTTAGCGGTTATTATCTTATACAATTCTCTTAGTAGCCCTTAACCCCTCCTTAGCTAGCAAAATGTAGCATTACTATTTACCAGACAGGTAAACTAAACTCACATTCAGAGAAATCAAGAGACTTGTGCAATGTCACACAGCTCTACAAAGGCAGAGTGGGGTTGCAGATCATTATTTGAACCCAGGTTTTGGGTTCTTGCAACTGTCTCCCAAAGATAAGGAGTGTGAAGCCATCACCTCTAGTATTCAGAGCTTCAGAGTGGCCACCTCTAACCCATTGGGATGTTTTAACATCTTTCTCCTCAGAGCCTGCTATTCATCCCAAACAGAAGGTCTACTTAGCAATTTTTAATAATACAAACAATACCTGCAGTCAAAGGATTATCTTGAGGGAAAAGAGAGGAAAGTCATACTTAGTAAATGGCTATTCCAAACACTGAGCTAGGCTTTTCAGATAATACTGATGCAACAAATCACACAGACTCTTTGCAAAGACCAATGTTATTGTCACTCTAGCATTCTGACTTATGCTGGGTTCATAATGTATAAATTACCTATGATAATGATTTTATATTTTAATTATTTTCAAAATTTGAATAATAATCACCCCATAAAGAATTCATGATAGATGTAGGATTTTGAAACACTAAATATCATTTCACTTTCAAAATTCTGGAAGACCTAAAACATGTACAAATCTTGTGCCCCCATTTAATTCTTCTTGTGGTATTCCTGCTGTGATCTGTGCTTTCAGACTAGCACTGGGGTTTGAAAGCATTAGAGTCTGTGAATGAAGTGTCATCACATCTGTCTTAATTGCATTTCCATCTGCTCATGCAGTGAGCACCTGTACGTGGCTGATTAGACAAGAACAGGGGAAAAATTTCGTAATACTCTTCTCCTTACAGTCAAAACCAAGACTTTTTCATTTCTTATATAACAAGCTGTTATAAAGGAAAAAATATGAAACAGAATTCACAAGATGTATGTTCTAGTCTTGGGTCTTCCAATTACAAGCTGTCACCATGGTCATATTCATACTGTGACATTTCTAAACCTTGGTTTTGCCATCTGTAATGTCTACCTCTTTTCTATGTTCCTGTGAGAATAATAGGAAACAATGAATGTGCAAGTGCATTGTCAATATTACATAAAAAACAAAATGTTTCATGTACCGTATATTCATATGTCACTAATACTGGAATGTACACTAAAACTCACAGGATGCAGGGTTTCACTAAAATATCGGGTTTGCTGGTTCGTTAAAAACAATCTGTATGTGCTTCTACTGTTTCCATATGATTAAATTGCTCTCCATTTTGGTGAGTTTAAAATGGTGGATAAAAACACCCACGAAGAGAGAGCTAAAAGAATTGATAGGTAATTAACATTTTAAATATGCTTTTTAATCCTCCAAAATGTTTTAATCTCCTTGAATGGTTTAATAGTTGCACTACTGAGCTGTTACAACAGGGGCAGGGAACAAAGCATTTAGATTAGGGAGTACAGCTGAGACTGCAGCAAATAGAGCAAGCAAATACAGCATGAAATCGTTCCAGATGGATGTAAGTACCCATAATTAGTCCCAAATATTGTGCAGAGCATATTGGAGGGAGCAAACCTCCTTCAGTATGCCATTGAATTAGACTGGCACTAGTATACAAGGTGAATTTTCAGTAATTGTAAGTGAAGACATAAAAGTCTACAAATGATAACTACTCTGATATAAGAAATTGATAGCCAAATCAAGAGCGATGTGTGAAGGATAGTGTCTGACGCATAAAAGGAAATCAGAACAGCCTGGACAGTATACATAACACAGAGGTAGATCGCAGAGGATGAGGAAGAGGGTACTGGGGATAAGAGATGGGGTGGTGGGGTTGGAATGGAGGGGAAAGAGAGGCGGGAAAAGGAAGAGACCCATATGAAACCAGAGTCAAATAGAACTAATAGTTTCTATTAGTTCCTTAGCAAGGTTTTATTAGAAATGGAAGGAGAATCTCATGATTACCCCAAACCAGTATAGTTTGGGGTAATCACTTCCTAAAGTAACTGCATGGCACATAGCTCAAAAAGCTCACCCCAAAATATGAGTCAGTCACTCTCAAAGAAAGGCTTACACTGACTTCATGAAATTTTGAATTAAACATTTTCTCCAGATGCTATTAAACATTTTTACTGCAGGTTTTAAAGAATACTGACTCATGGAATAGTCATGGTAATAACATCACAAACAAGCTTGTGATTAAAAAAATTTGACAAACCTTGCTTTTTGCTGAAGGACATCTCGGAACCTGATTTAAAGAGAGCCTGATAAGTCTTCAGAGGCAGAGTAGAGGTTGCATCACTTATAGAAGAACTCAGTCTCCTTGGAAAAGCCTTTCTGACAATTAAATCAAAACGGAAGGAGCCAGAGGGGATAACTTCAGGTTAACAGCAGAACTTAATATAAACGGTGATCTCTGGAATCAGGTGCACACAATGATTGGTTGATGGTAGCAGATTGGTAGGAGAGATTACAAAATTGCAAGAGACTAATAACAGCCAGATAAAGGATAACTACATAACTGGTTTAAGGTCATTAATAGACCATTTCCACAGAGAAAATTGTGATGGTTGACAACCTCACTAGTGATAAAGGTAATTCAAATTCAAAGATATATAATTAATATATCAAATTTGGTTTAAAAACATTTTAAAGGGAAAGTGAAGGAATAATGAAAGGAGCTTTTTGCTAACTCTTCTGGAAAATAATTTTACAACATATTTAAATATTTTAAGAGACTTATTGCACTTAAATACTTTAGAATTACCATTTCTTAAGAATGAACCTTAATATAGCATAGGAAAAAATAATTACCAAGAAAAGTTGTTTATCATTCAATATTTTATGGTAATATACAATGTGGAAGCAATATAAATGTTCTACAGGGAGAGATGGTTAACTAAATACATAGACATTTATCTAATGGACAATTTATTTCCCCCCTATTTCCCATGCATTTAGATAGTGATCTGGGACATCAGTAGAGAACAATAGCTATTAAATTTCTTACAAGGACATGATCAGGACTAAGACCCTAGTTAAATGAATCTTGTGTTCCCCATAAAAGATTCAGCTAAGAGAAATCCCTTAAATACTTTTGTACAACTAAATATGTGTGACAGACATAAAGACAGACCAAATTTCTTGGGTAATTTTTGACCTAGCCACATCAAAAAACAGAGAATGCAGGATACTTTGGGGAGAATTTATTGCAAGTTTCTTCACTCAAGTCTGTACTCCCAAACCAGGCAATTATAACTTTAAGAAATAGATTTCTTGGTTGCAAGTAATATTGTGTGTGTGTGTGTGTAGGAACTGGTGTGTTCATGGATTGCAATATATATAGAGTGCCTGGAGCATTAAGTTTAGAAAACAGGCAGGGCCCATGGAAACTCAGGAGGCTGTGCAGGAAACAATACGCAAGATTATACTACAGCTACTATTACTGGATCCTGTAAACATTAAAAATCCTGGTTAAAAATGTTTAAATGGGAGGCTTAGGTAATATCATGCAAGAGGACAAATAGCAGGTGGTTTGGGCTTTCCTCAGCTTCTGTAGCAGAGGCAGCAGAAACAAGCAGTAAAAGTACAACCAACGAAAAATACCTCAGATGGAAAAATAAAATCTAATAGGAAAAGGGGATAGGCTGAATGTTCTAAAGCTAAAAATTGACAAAGCCTGCTGTGGTAACCTCCAGGCTCCTCTGTATTTACCATAGGTAATCTCAAAAATGATGAAATATTCCATTTTCAGAATCATATTCTTGACAACAATAATACAAATTCTTCCTCCATTCAGGGAGCCCCTGCTCACTTTCACTTCAGATTAGGATGTGATAGATTCCTCTTAACATGAGTTGCCAGATGATTCTATGTAAGTTTCTCTTGTCTGTCAAATCATAACTGTTTGTGCTTAACTTATTATGGCATTTGCTACTTACATTATTACCTCTGGCTCCCGCCTATCTGTCTCACCTGGAACAACACGAGTACAGGGTGGTATTATCCTTTAAGAGGTGACATAGTTCTCACATTCTCCTTCTTTAATCAGCTGGGGGATATTTTCTGCTTATTTAGGATATAAAAGGTCTCCTTCTAACATTGTTGTCTATTAATGCTTCTGAAAAGTTCTGTAAAAATTTTTACCCTACTTGGATTACATATTGGACACATTGTGCCTAAATTGGCCTTTGATACTATCCAACCCCAGTAACATTTGCTGAGATTATATATACCAGGAGCTCTGATTGGAACTGGGACATGAACATGAGTGAGGCATGCTACTTATCTGTAACATACAGTACATTGAGAAATATAGATATAGATTTAAAAAGCTATATTACTGCTGCTATAAATGGTAGTTATTGACATCAGATAGGTTTTACAGGAACCCAGAGGAGGGAAAATTGGCTTTGCTGGGAGGCCAAGAAGGCCTCTCATAAAATTTAAGTTGTAGCTTGAAAGTTGCAATAATCTTTTTTTTTCCTCTCTCTCTCTCCCCCCCACCCCACCTCTCTCTCTTCCTCTCTCTCTCTCACACACACACACACAATCACAGAGGCAATCCAATACTGCAAGTATAACCCAATTAGCATTTCACCTCTCTTCTAAGCAAGTGGAACCTAGAGCTTTAACTCAGCCTAGTAGCACTGAAAATTGAAATCTAGCATGGAGTTGAAAGGACCAGAGTGAAATTTTTAAAAGTTTGCAACACACACAATAGTGGTTCAGGAGCTAAGACGCTATCTGAAATGTGAAGGTTGATTAGGAAAGCAGAGAAGGGGAAAAACAAAACATTTTGAGACCACAATATTAGGAGAGAACAACCACCTTTTATAATGATACACAGTCTTGTCCATGGGTTGGGAAGGAGATGTAAATGTATCACAGTTGGGGAAAAAGAAGGGGTGAAGGGCTATGAATAATAGATCAAACAAGGTTAGAGCAGACAGGATGAGACTACTAAAAACTTCAGTTTCCTATAGTGGATTAATGAAACAAATACAGGGATACCCTGAAGATATTGTAGGTTCAGTTTCAGACCACCACAATAAAGTGAGCCACAGATTTTTTTTTGTTTCTCAGTGCATGTTAAGGTTCTGTTTACACCATACTATAGTCTATTAAATATGCAATAGCATTACATCTAATATGTATACATATCCTTATTAAAAATGCTTTATTGCTATAACATACTAACAATCATCCGAGCCTTCAGCCAGTGCTCCTCTTTTTGCTGATGGAAGGTCTTGCCTTGATGTTGATGGCTGCTGACTCATCAAAGCGGTGGTTACTGAAGGTTGGGGTAGCTGTGGGAATTTCTTAAAACAAGGTCACAGTGAATTTTGCTGCACAAAGTGACTCTTTTGTTCACAAAAGATTTCTTTGTAGCACGCAATGCTATTTGATAGCATTTTACCCAGAATAGAGCTCTTTTCAAAATTGGAGCCAATCCTCTCAAACCCTACTAGTGCTACATCAACTAAGTTTATGTCGTATTCTAAATCCTGTGTTGCCATTTCAACAATGTTCACTGCATGTTCACCAGAAGTAGATTCCATCTCAAGAAACCACTTAAGAAGTATCTCCTCTTCTGCTCAAGTTTTATCATGTGATTGCAGCAATTCAGTCACATCCTCAGGCTCCACTTCAAATTCTAGTTCCTTGCTAGCTCCGCCACATCTGAGGTTACTTTCTCTGCTGGAGTTTTGAACTCCTCAAAGTCATCCATGAGGGTTGGATCAACGTCTCCAAAACTCCTCTCAATGTTGCTATTTTTGCATCTCCCCGTAAATCAAAAATGTTCTTAATGACATCTAGAATGGTGAATCTTTCCAAAAGATTTTCAATTTTTTTTGCCCAGATACATTATAGCAATAAATATCTATGGGAACTATATCCTTATGAAATGTATTTCTTAAATAAGAGTTGAAAGTCAAAATCACTCCCTAATTCATGGACTGTAGAGTGGATATTGTGTTAGCAAGCATGAAAACATTAATCTCCTTGTACATTTCTATCAGACCTCTTGAGTGACCAGGTACTTTGTCAGTGAGCAGTAATATTTTGAAATAAATCTTTTGTTCTGAGCAGTAGGTCTCAACAGAGAGCTTAAAATATTCAGTGAACCATGCTATAAATAGATGTGCTGTCATCCATGCTTTGTTGTTCCATTTATAGAGCACAGGCAGGTAGGGTTAGCACAATTCTTAAGGGCCCTAGGCCTTTCAGAATGACAGATGAGCACCACTTTCAACTTAAATTCACTAGCTATGTTAGCCCCTAACAAAGAGTCAGTTTGCCCTTTGAAGCCAGGTGTTGACTGCTTCTCTCTAGCTATTAAAGTCCTAGATGGCATCTTCTTCCAATATAAAACTGTTTCATCTACATTGAAAATCTGTTATTTAGTATAGCCACTTTTATTAATGATCTTAGCTACATCCTCTGGATAACTTGCTGCAGCTTCAACATTAGCATCCACTGCTTCACCTTGCAGTTTTATATTATGGAGATGACTTCTTTCTTTAAGCCTCATGAACTCACCTCTTCTAGCTAAAACTTTTCTTTTGCAGATCCCTTATCTCTCTCAACCTTCAGAGAATTCAAGAGAGTTAGGGCTTTGATCTAGATTGGGCTTTGGCTTAAGTGAATGTTATGGCTGGTTTGATCTTGTATCCAGACCACTAGGACTTTCTCCATATCAGCAATAAATCTGTTTCACTTTCTTATTCATGTGTTCACTGGAGTAGCACTTTTAATTTCCTTCAGGAACTTTTCCTTTGCATTCATAACTTGGCTAACTGTTTGTGACAAGAGGTCTAACTCTCAGCGTATCTCAGCTTCCTCACTAACCTTCCTCACTAACCTTCACCACTTTAGCTTTTGATTTAAAGTGAGAGACATGCAATTTTTCCATTCACTTGAACATTTACAGGCCATTGTAGGGTTATTAATTGGCCTAATTTCAACATAGTATGTCTCAGGGAATAGAGAGGTCTGACGAGAAGGAGGGAGATGGGGGAATGGCTATCCAGCAGAGCAGTCAGAACACAGACAGTGTTAATTCATTAAGTTCCCCATCTTCTAGGGGTGCAAATCACAGCTTTCGGAATCAATTATGTTAGTAACATCACAGATCAACATAGTAGATTTAATAATAATGAAATGTTTCAAATATTGTGAAACTTACCAAGATGTGACACAGAGACATGGAGTGAGCATGTGCTGTTGACAAAATGGCGCTGATGGAATTGCTTGATGCAAGGTTGCCACAAACCTTCAATTTGTAAAAAAACCCACAATATCTGCAAAGCTCAATAAAGCTAAATACAATAAAATGAGGTATGCCTGTACTTGCCTGTTTAAAAGACTAATTTATTTGCACCTATTCAACATAAATATCATCTCATCCTGTGTAACCTGAAGTGTCTTCTTATTTGATTTGCCAGTATGTATCAGGTAGAGTGTTTTTAATTTTTTATCTGTTCAGATAACCCAATTGACACTCAAAACTCTTGAAGGAAGAGTGGAAAATCTCTCCAATTTTTGAGGCTAGTAAGTTCCAAAGGTACCAGACAAAGATACAAAAGACACATGGTCAAAATATTTGTTATATGAGAAAAATCTTGGATGACTACCTGCTCTATTTCTATAATTCTCCCAATTTTTCTTCCATCCTCATGATATATAGGAGGAAGATTTAATAGGGTAGTCATGCTCTTTAATAGTTAATAGTCTATATTTGATACGGATTGTCTGAATGTGCTTGAGGTGAGTCCTCACGTAGCAATAGTTGAAGGCAGAAAGATTTCAAGGGGGCTTGGAACTCCCTATAGCAAACTGTGCTAAAGCTTAACATCACTTATGATCAGATTTTTAATTTATCTTAAAATTGCTACATTTGGGCCCGGGTTAGGTACTCATGATGGCACAGCCTTTGTAGTAGTTCACTCTAGATTATTTTGTTTTGTTTAGATTATGATAATGGTGTTAGGGAGGAAATGTAATTTTTCCCTAGCCCTCCTCTGTAACAAAGGATAGTTTAGCAAGAGAAAAATAAGCAAGTTTACTAATGTGTGCAGTGTGCATCACACCAGAGAAAGCTCAAGGGACAGTAACTCAAAGCAGTCACTTAAAACTCTGGCTTACATAGCATCTTTAACAAAGAACAGTAAATTTTAAGATGTGACAAGACAAAGAAAGCAGTGTTGTACTTCCAGATGTGGGAACCCGTGGGAAGGTAAATACATGGGAGTAAACTAATGGAGTAAACTTTGTCTGTAGATTCCTTGGCTGCCACGTCTGAGCTAATAAGACGTGTCTTATTTCCTGTCTCTAGCACAGGAAAAGGTGTATCTATCTGTCTTTAGGCAGAAAAGGGAGGGGAGGATAGAAAGAGCTCTTCTTCAGTTTGCTGCTTCTTAGTTGCCTTTATCTCAAACAAATTTATGTCAAAGAACCATAATTTAGGGTGAAAACATCTGGTTTTCCTCAATTTCCTCATAGGTGTAGAAGGGATGCAATGAGAAACACTTTGTTTAAGAGATGTGTGGACAAGGTTTAATGAGAACTATGAGGATCTTGTCCATGCATCAGAACAAGAAAATTTAGATTCTATATATGTATTTCTCAATGGACGGTACCACCTTTAAAAGAGTCTTCTGAAGATTTTATTTGCACTGATATTCAACTGAGTTTCCACATCAGAACTGAAGAGTTATAATATTAAAAAATATGGGACCCAATTTACATTTTAAAAAGAATACTTAGGTGATTCATTGGCAAGATAGTTTGACAATTCTTGATGTAGATAAGTAGAGGGACAGAAGTTGCCTTTCCTCTCTCTGGGTCTACGTGTGAAAGGAACTTCCGAGTTAAGAAAACATCAAATTTCCTGGCACTTTCCATTCCTGTGAACTTGTCCCATGTTTCTTGACAAGCAAATAGCATGAAAATTAGAAGCAGTGAGACTATGTTTCACAGGACATGTAAGAGTAACAAAAGCAATTTAAGTCTCCATGAGAGTTAATTAGTCCTGTCAAAGGAAATCCATGGTGTTTGTAATCTATAATCACACCTAATGTAAACTTAAATAACAGCAGCCAAGGTAGGTCAACTGTGGAAGTTTCAGAAGAAGACCACGAGTGGAACTTAGATCAATATCAAAACTTGACTGGAAGAAAGAGAGAGGGGAAGAGAGAAAGTGAGAGAAGCATCTTCAGAGAAATACATACACTAAACTCAACACTTTTTAAAATGTTGCCAAAAGGAACGATATGGCAAAATTTAAGAATAGCTACTAACCTAGACTATCATGCAAGTGAAAATTGTGCTAGGTACATTCCTTGGGTCTCCAAAGCTAACCTTTTACTCTCTGGAGTCTTTTTTAACCTAAGATGAAAATGCAAGAGGTTACTCTTGGCTCATAAAAGGAATCCTTCCTCCTTCCTTTGGTGGAAATATATTCTTTCATTAATCTTATCCTCTTGAAGAAAAGGAACAAAGACTATGGTTCATAATTTATATTATATTCTGTCACTTAATTGGGTTGCCTGCTAACGCTTCAAAAAGCTTTTTGAAGTTAAGTTAAATTACTCAGCTTTTATCAGTGTCCTGCATGTCTGCAAAACAGCTTTTAAGGCTGGAATTGATGTCGTTAGCAGCACCCGTTCACCTCTGCATGGCTTCAGTCTATCTCCTACCAAATTCTTGTCACAGTAGCTATTTCATTTTCTAATGAATCTGAGCATTCCTCAAGCTCTGTGATTACATTTTTGCCATGTTCTCACATTCTCCATTTCCCCACTAACTGAAATCCTACTAAGTCTACAGAGTCTAGCAAAAACGTCACCATCCCTATGAAGCCTTCCTGAATTTCCAAAATTCCAAACAACTTTCTAAATGTCATGATGTTACCTATTATGTTGACAGATAAACCTAGCTTCCTCACTGCACTCCTATATATGTTAAGATGAGATAGGAGCTTTTTATTCTGTCCCTCTCTGCATGTAGTACAGTGTTTTGCACGTAATAGTATTTGATAAGCATTTTCTACCACATTTCCCCTTTCAAATAGGTTTGCTATTTTACAGAAAAGATGTTGTTTAATGTATGTAACTAAATGGATTAGCACATTTGGCAGACGTCACATTGCTTCTGAAAGAAACTCTTGAGCAGTTTCTTCTTAGAACATCTTATTTCAGGCTGGTTGTCATGGCCAATAGAATGTTAAGATAGTCACTGTGAGCTTTAATAAGAAATATATTAATATATAATTTGCCTCCCTGATTAGGTTGTTACACAGAAGTTTATCCTCATGAGATCATTCAGTCCTTCATGTGAGCGAGATACTGTGTTTAGCATTAGTTATAGTTTCATGAGGACATCAGATGAGAAAATTGAACAAATAGATGTTCATGATAATTTGTGAAGAAGAATATAAGGGATAATTAAAAAAGAAAGTAATATATGTATATATACACATATACACAACATACATACATGCACACACACACTATACATACACACACACACACACACAAACACGCCATGGGCAAATTGACCAGAACAAAGGTTTATATGTATGCTCTTGGTTAACATGGGCAAATTGATTAGGACAAGGGCTTACATGTACACTATTGTTTAAACTTCTCAACAAATATTTAGATTTATTAATTATTCTACTTGTAAATTAGAGAATTAAGTCAATAGCTTTAAAAAAATAATTAACATTTGCTAAGGACTTCCCAAATTCTAGGGATTATGGTAAACATATAACTTCAATTTTCAGACAGCATTACCTGAGAGGGGTTTAAATCCCATTTTTAAGGTCACAAAAGTTGTACAAGGCAAAGCTATTATTGAAACTCATCTTGCCTTGACTCCAAAAATCTTGCTTTTTACTGCCATGCTATAAACTAACCTTGGTGTGATGTTTGCCTCAGAACCCATCATGATAATATCTACAGTATCAGCACTTCACACCTTTAAGTGATAAATGTATAGAAACAGGAAGTAGACAGTCAGGGGGTGCAAAATTTTGCATTCAAGATTTTTTTTCAAGTTTAGTTGCGGGATTCTGAATAAATCTATAATTCCCTGCAGAGCAACTGTTTCAATCAAGGGTAGTAAACATTTGTTGTTTATCCTATACCTATGCTCATTTCACTAATATGGAATGTAGATGAATCAATTACTACTGTAGCTGACAAAGAACTTGCAACCATGGGGACACAGCCTGTCTGAGAATGGAGTCACTACACATAAAGCCAAGCCCAGAAATGGAAAAAGGGAAACTAGTCCCAGGGAGATCATTGAGCTATATGTCTAGATGAACCTAAAAACAAATCTATTGCCTGAAGTTGATTATCACAGCCTTTATTTATTCATTTTTGAGTCTGTGTGAATTTCCTGTCATGACCAAAAATATTATAAATGCTATAAGTTTATAAGGACTCTTTGAGCTCAAAATTCTGTAATTTCTTTGTCAAGGATTGTTAAGGTAATCAGGCTTTGCATTAAACATTACTCTGAGTGAATAACACTCATTCTTGATGAAGATACAATAGAGTATGCTTTATAGGCACTGCAGACACATATATCAGTGTAATGACCCAACACATAATAAGTACACTATAATTATTCTTATTAGTAGTAGTACTATTACCATTATTGTGGGACAACATTTGATTGATTCATTTTCTTAACTACAGTATACGGCAATGAATGTGAGAACATTAGTGATGCAGTCATTTTTTACCCTAGGTCCCTCTAAGTTATCTGATGCACACTAACTTCAATTATTATTCCACTGAAATATGCTCCCACTTTTTTCATTCAGAAAATAATCCTGTTACAGTTACAATTTGTTGTTTAATCATCTTAAAAGATGATTGAGCATCATATTAGATCAATTTAGAGTTGATCAGTTTAAAGATCAATTTAGAGTTGAATCATTATTTCGAAACTCAATTATGGCATCTTGGATAAATAGCCCATCTCCTATGTGTACAAAAAGACTAGTAATGTCAGTTTCCTGCAGTTGAGTGAGAAATGAACATGAATTTTTCTTCAATTTTTCATAGGATATATTTTTTATAATAGCTTTATAGAATTTCAATCTGCCTACTATAAAATGCAACCAATTAAAGAGTACAATTCAGTGGGTTTAGTATATTCACAGAGCTGAGCAATCTTCATCATCTGATTTTAGAATATTTTTCTCACTCCCCCTAAAAAAAATCTGTATCCATCAGCAGTCATTTCCTATTCTCTTTTTTTCCTCAATCTCTGGAAACTTCCAATCTACTTTTTGTCCATATAGCTTTGCCTATTCTGGAGATTTCATATTAATGGAATCACATAATATATGCTCTTTTGTGAATGTCTTCTTTCACTTGGGTAATATTTTTGAAGGCTTATCTGTGCTGTAGCATGTAACAATACCTTACTCTCTTTTTTGTTGAGTAATACTTCATTTTATGGACATACCACATTTTGCTTGCCTATTCCTCAGCTGATAGACATTGGTTTATTTCCAGTTTTTGGAAACTGGAATATGAAAAATGCTGATATAAATATTCATATACAAGTTTTGGTGTAGACATGGGTTTTCATTTCTCTTGGATAATTTATTGATTTTTTTTCAATTATTCTTTTTGAACTTTAAGAAACCATTGGCTAAACCAACGTTATAAATATTTATTCCATTTTTTAAAGAATTTTGAAATTTTAGAATTTTAGTTTTAGCCCTTACATTTACATCTGTGATCCATTATGACCTAATTTTGGCATATAATCTACCCAGGAAGAATATGACAGTTCTTTTTAGTGGAGGATGAATGCCAAATTCGAGTTTAATGAATAATGATGAGGAACCACAATAAGTCAGAGGACCAGCTTCCCATGTGCCCACTGTGAGAATTCCTCCAAGTTACACTTGGATTTACCAAAAACAAAGTATAATTTACAATAGTCAAAATGTAACTACACAAATATTTGAACATAAAAAATGACTAATACCCATACTAAGTTTACTTTCTTCAAAATTATTTAGTTGTAGAGTATAATTAGTATCTTTTAATTATGACATCATTAGTCTCAAGTGACTCTTTCTCCCAATTTTTAAAATCAAAACCTATGTATATATTGAACTTTAAAAATGTCTTAAACACCTACTCTGTGCCAAAACACTATGTTAGCTGCACAAGATGAAGTAGGGTTAGAAATGGCAGGGGTGGGGAAGACAAGGCGTTTGGGAAAAGCAATATGTGTGGTCAAACATGATAAGTTCTATGAAAAGAAATGTGTACACATAGCAAGTGATTTGGAACAAAGAATAATTCATTCTGTTTAACTCAATTTCTCCTTTTTTCAGTATTAATTTAGGTTTAATGAACTTTGTTTTATTTGAATTATAATAGCATTTATAGATACTGTCACATACAATTTATAGCAAATAAATTTTTATGGTCTTCTCCTACTAATCTGCTTTATGTTTTAGGTCTTTTCTCCATGAACCTAATGACAGGGAGGAAAGAAATCTTTCCTGCCCTATTCTGGATAATTCGTGGGCTGAGAGTGGAGGTAGATACAAAATATATCAGTAAACTGTAACAAACTAAAGAAACGTGATTGATTGAGTTCAGCTGTTGTGATGATTAAATGTTATATCTCCCAAGAACATTGTATTTCAAAGTGGAGGTGGGGTAGGCCAAAGAATGAAGCTCCACATAGGCAGAAATTGGCATAAGGTTATCTTGTGAAGTTTTGTTTTTTCCTGGTATTTGTGGTTGCTGCTATTGGCTGGTTGTCCCCCTCTCAAATAATGGAGGCTCAGTACCACTCAAACTTCACCTTATCCTGCTTTGCATAGAAGCTCCCTCCAAGTTAAAGACTATATTGTTCACAGACTTATTATCATTCAGAAGGCAAGGGTTTAGCAATATTTTCTACCTCTACATGGATCATTAAGTTTCTTTGCATTTGGCAATAATTCTTTTATTTTTCCAAATGCTCCTGCTGACACATTCAACACAGGTAGATATACGGAGAAATGTGACATTATTTTACATTGCGTGTTCTCTAGGTGTGCTGATAGCAACTGCTTAGAAACTTTCTCCCCCAGTGAGAAAGAACAGATTTGTCCAAGTAAGTTACTTGGGTTGCCTTGGAAACCAGCATGCTGTCTGAAAAGAATAGTTTTATCTTTAAAGAGGAATAGCATCTTTCAATATAGTGATTATAATTTATCAGGAAAGAGAAGACAGAAAAATAATTATATCTTCCATTCTAAGAATAGAACAAGGCTTCGATGACAAAATTCAGTTTCATGAAGACAGGAAAAGGATGCTTTTCAAAGGACGGGCTCCTAAAACTGTAGTCAACAACTATCCCAGAAGAAAAAGTCGTCAGAGGATCTGCTGAGGCTAATTTAGATACAGGATATGCGGAAAGCTGTGCTTCTTTCTGGGCACAATTCTAGTCTTTAGATGTCAGACACATTCTGCTATGTGTGATGAAAATTATGAGTCCTCTCCCCAGAGGGAAAACATAAAGCATACCTGCACACAAAAATCTGCAATCTGCATATCATGTTAGGGGCTGGAGAGACTTCCCAAAACCTATGCTTGAATTCTGGATTCAAAGTACGTAACTACAGTGCATCCCAATGAAGACAACAATAAGATTACTGGGTCTAAACCAGGTTATCTGAAAACCCATTAAATATATTGTAAATTTTAGCTTAAAAATATGACTTTCAATGAAGGGGTAGGAATTGGGGGTGGAGATTGCTGGGAGCATTCTAAATGGTTTTAAAAAATAAAAGTATGCTAAATAAAATTTAAATGGATTCACCCTCTGAATGCAGCCTAACATGGTAAATAATCATTCACTTTTATCTATCAAGTGCTCACACTGTGCCAGGTACCATTCTAAGTGTTTTACATATATTAGCATTGATTTCACATTCACAGCAATTTTTTAAAAAACAACATATTCTAGATATGCACCTGGAAAGGGGCCTTGCCAGGATTCCAAACAAGAGAATTTGGCTTAGAGAGACCAAAACATCATGGCATTGTGAATCTGTAAATAATTAAATAAAATGGCAAATGAATGTTACTTGTTTATTTAAGAAATACTCATTGTATGTCTGTAAGTATCATACATTATACTCAGCGCTTGATATAATTTTGTGAACAAAATATATATACAACCCGTCCTCCTGAATCTTACTTTCTGGCAGGTAGAGTAGTGTGGGTACATGAACTGTAAACAAGTAAGAAATAGGAAAATTAAATGTACAAATGTGATAAATCCAATGAAGAAAACAAATAAGTTGCAGTGGTACCAAATTATGGTGAGAGAGAGGAATCTACTTACGATGGGCAGGGAAAGCATTTCAAAGGAATTCGTATTGGAAATAGGATGAGAAAGAACCTGTAGGGGAGAACATTCTAGGCAGAGCAATCATTGGAATCATTACCTTGAAAATAAATTGGTGTTTTTTTAAGTGTAGTGGGAGAATAGCACTTGTGAGATAGGCTAGATGACCAAAAGATTTATAAACCATATTAAGTGGTCCAGAGTTACTTTGAGTGAAATAGCAAACCACAGGAGGGATCTCCTTATCTGCC
Organism: Lepilemur septentrionalis; assembly: GCA_963573855.1. Taxonomy (NCBI): domain Eukaryota; kingdom Metazoa; phylum Chordata; class Mammalia; order Primates; family Lepilemuridae; genus Lepilemur; species Lepilemur septentrionalis. Next base: position 4,745 of record CAUYMX010010208.1, on the reverse strand, counting down.
CCTTTTGCTCAACATCAATCTATTCTTTCACTGTGAATGTAGCCTCTTTTGGCATTCCAGCTTTATCCAAGGGCTTAAATTTAGCAGCCTTAAGTGGCTAAGTCCCGAGATCTAGAATATCTATGTGCATGTTAATCTTGCGGGTAGCATTTGCTCTTAGGACATGCTTGATTTCAAGTTCAAGTTCACTTCACAATTTTATTTGAATCGTTTAATTGCCCTTGAAAATTTATTTTCTTTCTTGAGAAACTGCAAAGCATTTAAAATTATACGTGTCATAACATAATGTCTGAAAATTTAAATGTATTGAGGCAGAAGAATTTTATTGCATATATAATTCATCACTCAACAAAAAGTAGAATTTCATCTGCTACTGCTTTCCTTTTCTTTGAATTCTTCTTATCCACCGTATCTGCCTTGTGCAAAGGTCTTCCCACCTGTCTTCGTTTGGGCTGATGTAACCAAAGTACCATAGACTAAGTGGCTTAAGCAACAAACATTTATTTCTCATTGTTCTTAAAGCTGAAAAGTCCGAAGATTAGGGTGCTGGCAAATCTACTGTCTGGTGAGGGCAAGTCTATTTGCTTGTAAACATCACCTTCTAGTTGTATATCCTCACCTGGCAGAGAAAGCACATGCTAGTCTCTTTTTCTTTTTATAAGGACCCTAATCCTATCATGGGGAATCCACTCTCATGTACTCATCTAAACCTAAATACTCTGCAAGGCCCCACCTCCTAATATCACCGCATTGGAGGTTAGGGTTTCAACATATGAATTTTTGGGGACAGAAACTTGTCGTCCATAACACCCCCCAAAGTGATCACATTATTGTATACTACATTATTAACACTGAGAACATAAGGTGGCATATTAAATCCAATGACAAATTTTGAAATGAAAAATACATATAATTATACTTAACAATTATATTTAAGTAATGTAGAGCCTATTATCAACCTGCAGAAATGTTGAGCTTTTTGGCTAGTGTTGCACTAACGTTTCGCTTATCAAATTTGTGGCTCTTGGTAGACAGAATGATACCAAAACTCAATGCATTAAAAGGACATGGAATGAGCCTTAACCTAATGATTCAGTCATTTAGGATATGCTTTATTGCCATGCATTTAGTACTTTGGTAGCTTCGTGAAAGTCACTTAACCCTGTGGTCTTAATTTTGCCCATTTCAATCACCTGTGAATCATTTTTTTTTTAATTTTTAAAACTCATACCCAGATATTCTGATTAAATTTTCCAGAAGTAGTACCAAGAATCAGATACTCTCGTGGAGAGGCCAGAGGACAGGTGTTCTTTACAAGCTTCACGTGCGACTCTATTGTCAGACAGGATTAAAAACTACAGATTAAGCAATGTATCTACTGTTTCTCCACCTACAAAAAAGGACAATAAACTTGGATAATTGTAAGCTCCCTTCCTGCTCTTGTACATGATGATTTTTTCCAATAATTACAGCAACCTTATAATTTGAACAAACCTTAGAATAAGAGGTGATTCGGTACCAAAGAACCATTTATCTGTCAAATCTTTCATATATAAGGCTATGCCTCTTCCTAGTGTATTCCTGTTACAGAACATGCTGGCATTTGTCTTGAACAGGGATAAACCTTACTCTGTTTTAAGCCTAAGAGTGAGAGTTGTAGACATAAGAAGGAAGAGTTGAGGAGAATAAGAAAGAAAGGTATTGAGTTTAAAAATTATTAAGCAGTCTACAAATCCTGAGCTGTCAGGCTTTGAGGCTTAAAAAATAAGATTGCTATTTAAATACCATCACTGAAAAAAATCACTTCTTTTCCCCCCACACATATTCAAGGTGCTATGACATGAAATTAAGAACATTTCGTAGTCTTCCTTAATGTATCATTAATATTAAATAAGAGCAGTAAACTACTTTTCCTCACTTTCTGTGGCAAAATGTGACAGGGGCTAGATGTCATGATAGTTGAGCCAATAATTAAAACAAACAATTTAGGGCATGAACCATATCCAGAAATATTCCAGTTACATTACTAGGCTGTGTCATCAATATCAAGGGTAAGAGTTAAGCCTCATTTCCATTTATATTCTAACTTGCTATCATTTTGATTCTTTCCTCTTGTACATGAAAGACCAGACAAGAACAAACTGAGACAGCTATAATTTGACTGTCACACAAAAGCACCCCTAGAGTTCCATATCTTAACTCCTTTGCTGGTTTCAGGGGTATTCATATTCTTTGAAAGTAATTGTGTTTTAACAGTAAGATGCCTATGAGCAGATAAGTCATCAGGCTTTTCTTCAGGAACATTTGCAATGATCATTTAGCAGTGACAAAGGATTCCATAAAGATAAAAGCCTAAAGATTTTTCTCTCATCAATACTGAATGGTGTTATAGTACTAAATTCAGTAGCACATACAGTTTGGGATACTAATGATTGATAATTTGACTTTATTTTATTTAGCATAATTTTTATGGTATCAGCGTTTCTTTAGCCTAGAATTTTAGCCTCTATAAAAATAGATGGTTTCTTAACAAAAATGCTAAAAAAAAATAGAACAAAGAGATTTAATCACTGGCATGAGCCTTGTACCATGAAATAGTACAGCATAAATGAAATCAGATTAATGATGGAAAACCAGCTTTTCAATAAGGGATATTTTTCCATGGGTATAGAAATAAATATAATTCCTCAGATATAATTTTGGAAAAAATGCTCATGAGAATACAACTTACAGCTTTATTTCCCCTTATATAAAAATGGATTGGTAAGTGTAACCATCTCATCTGGTTGTTAATAGAATAAAATATCAAATATAAAGCATTTATTGATAGAATAATGCCTGTGATGTAAATGCTAGCAGTTAGCGGCAGCAGTGGTGATAAGAGTGTGAAAGGAAAAGCATTCTTAATTTGAGATCAAGTATGGGCTTCACAGACTTCAAAATGCCTGAAATTGTATGAAAATCTTTTTTAGTATATACATTTTTTTTCAAGGAGATGGTCCAAATCTTCCATCATATTCAAAGTGCCAGTCATACCAAAATATTAAAGTTCCCTGATATACTGTCTCATGGTAGTATATGAATGCAATTTAAAGTAGAAAATAGATATACACTTAAATTACTTATAACTTGGGGAGAAAATTATTTTACAAAAAAACAACAACCTCTTAGTGGACAAATAAAATGAAACTTATTAGCCACAATACATGGGGTCATAGCAAGAAAGGCATTGATAAACAACATACACAGAAAGAACACGGCATTGGAAAGGGTCCTGTGTTTAGAGTCAGGAGACCTTAACTGTGTCTCACCTAATCTACAATTATGGACAAGCAATGTGACTTATTTGAATCTCAATATATCTCTAAAACACAAAATTAAGATACACTGAGCCCCATATCTCCCTCGTTAGGTTGCTCAGAATATAATAAGAGAACATGTGGAAGGATTTTATAAAAATGTTAAAAACTATAAAACAAGGATTATTGCTGTGACTGTTAATGGCAAAATATACCCACTTCTTTACAGAAAGGCCAGTAGTGCATAATAATTCCTATCTAATATTTACCTGCCACTGTTCTAGGCACTAAAGATGCATCAATATACCGATATGATCTTCATGGTAAATACCTTCTATGACATCTCTTGGTCTCGTCCTAGAATCCTATGTATCAGCATCACACAATACAACTGTGCTAGAGATTTATTTATTACAGACATTCCTTTAGCAGATGAAAAAAAAAGAAACAAGAAACTGTTTTACTTTGGCCTTTCCAACATTTTTAAAGATTTTCTCATCTTGCTACTGTGGGGTTTTTTGTTGTTGTTTTTTAAAAGATAGTAAGTCTACACGAAAGAAATTCCTTCCCACATTCACTAAATGAAATGCTACAATGTTCACAGTAATCGAGTTTGTGCCTAAGTCCTATTCCAAAACTCTTCTTTAGGTATAATCTTAACAGATAGACAATTTGTAACTTTACAATTTTCTGGCATAGTGTATTTTATATTTAATAAATTATCTTCTCTATCTGTGTATCTTTTTTATGTTTTGTATTATACTACCTGCTCCTTTCATAGCTCCCTTAAAAGTATGTTATTCTGATTTTCTAAAGAGAGCTTCTGCTTCAGAGGTGTTAGTATCATTTAACATCCTAATAATTTTCAATAATGATGCCTACAAAAGTGACTCCATACCATTCACATGAATCTCCTGTATTTTTTATGTCAAGCCTCTCTAGACAAAGTTTACAGTTGAATCTCTCTACCCTCTGAGTTAAAAAGCTCAAACCATGAGCTAGACATTGGGCTCCATGAGACAAGACACTTGAACAAGGTATTGTTTTGTTCTTGAGGAGTGTCCATTGAGAGAGATGATACATAAAGAAAAGATGTCAATATAATACGGTACCTACTAGATAATCAGCCCTTTGTGTTTTTGATTTGAGAGACAGTACAACTTAATGGTTAGAAACACAGGTCTGGAGGTGGAGCTGTTGAAATTGACTCTCTGCTTTGCTTCTTAAAAATGGCAAGATTCTACGAAGTTACTAAATTCTACTTTATTCATCTGTAAAATGGGGATAATAATACTGCCTACCTTGTAGGGCAGCGTGAGGATACGACAAGTTAATTTATTATATAAATGTGGGCTTTTACTGAACCTGCTATGCACAGGGACCTGAAATTGGTCTAATTCTTTGCTAGTCTCTCTGGACGCAATGGCTATGTTGGAACGAGGTTAA
>CAUYMX010010207.1:0-21881 GCA_963573855.1 Lepilemur septentrionalis | reverse complement strand
TCAATGTGGAGGCTGATTTCTCTGCAATTCACTTCGCTCTTCCTTCAAACCTGCAAGTGGTCCGTTGCAGTGTCTGTTTTGAGACCACGTCGGAAGCAGAAAAAAACGTGGCGGGTCAACACACTTCAGTTTATGCCTTTTTGGCCAGAATGGTGTCGTATGTTCACTCCACCTGGAAGTAAGATCAGCAAAGAGAAGATTTCATTGTACGATCTCTATAGAACGTGCAAGCAAAAGAGAAGTACTTGCCATGGTTCACTTGTTTTTTTTTTTTGAGAAAGAGTCTCACTCTGTTGCCAGGGCTAGAGTGCCGTGGCGTCAGCCTAGCTCACAGCAACCTCAAACTCCTGGGCTCAAGCGATCCTTCTGCCTCAGCCTCCCAAGTAGCTGGGACTACAGGCATGTGCCACCACGCCCGGCTAATTTTTTCTATATATATTTAGTTGGCCGATTAATTTCTTTCTATTATTAGTAGAGACGGGGTCTCGCTCTTGCTCAGGCTGGTTTCGAACTCCTGACCTTGAGCAATCTGCCCGCCTCGGCCTCCCAGAGTGCTAGGATTACAGGCGTGAAGCACCGTGCCCGGCCTTCCACTGATTTTTGATACGCATGCTAAGGACACACAATGGGGAAAAGATATTCTTTCCAGCAAATAAGTAGTGTGAAAACTGGATATCCACAAGTAGAAAGTGAAATTGGACCCCTAACTTACACCATACACAAAAATCAACTCAAAATGAATATAAGATTTAAACATAAAACTTGACATTGTAAAATTCCTAGAGGAAAACATAGAGAAAAAACTTTTTGACATTGGTTTGACAATAATTTTCTGGATATGATCCCCAAACGCATAGGCAACAAAAGCAAAAATAGACAAGCGGGATTGCATCAAACTAAAAAAAACTATACAGCAAAGGAAACAAAATGCAAAGGCAACCTACAGAATGGGAAAATATTTTCAAGTCATATATCTCAAGTGTATTAATATCCAAAATATATAAGAAACTCATTCAACGCAATACCAAAAACACAAATACCCTGATTTTAAAATGAGCAAAACACCAAAATAGGCACTTTTCAAAAGAAGAAATTCAGATGACCACCAGACATGTGAAGATGTTCTCAATATCCCTAATCATCAGAGAACTGCAAATAAAAACCACATTGAGATATTTACCTTACAACTGTTAGGATGGCTATTATTAAAAAAGACAAAAATAATAAATGTTGGTAAGGATATGGAGAAAAGAGAGTCCTTGTACACTGTTGGTGGGAGGTAAATTAGTACAGCCATTATGGAAAACAGTATGCCACCTAAACGTCAAAGTAGAACTACCATATGATCCAGCAATCCTACTTCTGGGTATAAATCCAAAGGAATTGAAAACAAGATTGCAAGGAAATACCTGCACTCCATGCTCATTGCAGAATTATTCACAATCGCCAAGATGTAGAAATAGCCTAAGCATTCTTCAACGAATGAATGGGTAAGCAAATGTGATACGCACACACACACACACACACACACAAATGAATACTATTTCATCATTAAAAAGAAAGAAATCCTGCTATTTGTGATAACACGGATGGAGCCAGAGGACATTATGCCAAGCAAAATAAGAAAAACACAGAAAGAGAAATATTGCATGATCTCACTTATACGTAGAATGTAAAATCAAGTCAACCTTGATCAATCAATAAACTCAAGCTCATAGAAGCAGAGAGGGGCTGCAGGAAGAAAGGGAATGGGGTAATGTTGGTCAAAGGACACAAAAATGCTAACTACGTAGAGGTGGCAGATACGTTAGTTGACTAGAAAGTGATCATTTCCCAATATATATCAAAACACCAAGCTGTGCACCTCAAATATATATAATATTTTTGTCAACAAAATTAAATTGTCACAAATATAAAGACAAAAAGACCCTTTAAATAATAAAAATTAAAAAGTAAAGATATTATTGCACTTTATCTCTTAAAAATGGCTTAGTCAGATAGAGCTATAATTCAAGTCTAAAGGCAATGTTTGCCTTTTGAATTCTGAACAGTGTCTGTTCCTTTTGTTCTCAGGATGTATTTGAACCCTAAGGCTGTTTTTGTATGTGTCCACTGAATTTGCAAGAGCCTTTATAAATGACTGTGCATCATCTAAATATTCAACAGGAGGGAATGGTCAAGACTAGCATAGTCTCAAGAAATGAACAATTCATTAAATATGATCCTTATAATAAATTTATGTATTTAGATGGAAAATGCTTACAAAAAAATAGAAGTAACATGTTTAGCATGCTGCCTGGTATTGAATAAGCATTCAGTAATTATTAGCTTAAGAAACAGAAATGTAAAGTAGATAAAATTCTATTTTTTGGCTTAATCAGCTCCTAATTAAATGAAAACTTCATGAAGGCAGAAACCAGGACTGTTTTGTTCGTAACTACATGCTTAATACCTAGCCCAGTGTTTGAAGCCAAGTAGATATGTCACAAATACTGTTAGAGAAACGCAGGCAGGCACAAAGGAAGGAATGCGGGAAGGAAGGAAAAGGAGTTTCTAACAAACAGAAAGTGAATTGTCTGAAGGAGAATTATCCTCTCTCACATTAAGGAAAAGAAATTTCTTCTGTTTAAGACTGTTTGATAAAAGATCAAAATATGTTGAAGACTTCTTGAGATTATGAGGAACTAGAATCGGGATTCTACAGCTATTTGTATGTGTGTGTGATGCCCCTAAGACACCACACATTGTGCACAGTCTGTTCCAGTGTCTGATTACTACCTCCAAGATATGCCTCCAAGTTGTCCACTTCTGCCCATCTCCACTGCTATCATCCTAAATCCATGCCATAGACATCCCTCATCTAGACTAGTGCCATCTACTCTATGTGTACCTACAACACACTGAATTTTCCCAGGCTCAGAGCCTTTCAGCTTCCTCTTCCCAGAGTGATCGTCCCCTAGGCAGGCTCTGCGCGTGCGGGTTCCTTCCCACCACTCAGGCTTCAGCTTAAAATCATCAACTCAGAGTGGCCTTCCCTGGCCATCCCATCTTAGATTCCCCCTACTCGTCTGTCAGAGCTTCACATGTGTATTCTTTCTTCCATTTATCAAAATCAATACTTATTTATCTGCTTCCTAAAATGCATGCATGAATGAATGAATGAATTTATTTCTGGTTTGGGACTCTCCCAAAGTTATTCTGAACAAGGCAAGAATTTATTGAAGCAAAACATTACAGCTCTTCCCCTCTTTCAAAGACTTACACTTTGTGGCAGGACCCACAAATTGAAAACATCTGGTAAACAGATATTTCCCAAACATCATATCACAGAGCACCTGTTAGTCACTTGTTCACTATTTATAGGAAAATAAAATCACCATGCTAGTTGCACAAAAGTCATCTGCCTAACACAAGAATAAATACGGTAATTTCCATCCTTTACTCTTTCCATTCTTTGATAGGCATCTGCTAGCATGGCATGCATATTGAAATCCCAATTCAGGAATGAAAATCTGAAACCAAGCTATCTGCTTTTGTGTACTCTGGCACTGCCTCATTTAAAATAATCCAAGAATGAAAATATGAGCTAAGCTATTTGCTTTTTTAAACACGGAACGTGTCGATCCTGAAATTCCACTGGACAAGCATTTACTCTCCACAAAGGTAAGAGTTTCTGTTGACCTTGAATTATTCAAAAGTCTAACAATACAACACTGCCTGTATATATTCACTCTAAGCAGAAAGGATTCAAGCCAAATTATCTCACTACTATAGTCAACCTATTATAACACATGTTATTAAATAACATAGAGGTTCTGAAATCAGAGTTCCCTGAGTTTGAGCGCTAACTCTAGCACTTACAAGCCATGTATCCTTGGGAAAGTTACCAGCCTGTCTAAGGCCTCAGTTTCTTTATCTATAAAATGGGAGCAATAAAATACCTTATTAAGTTCTTGTCAGGCTAAGTATGATAATTCACGTAAAATATTTACTATGCTAGCTTTCTTAATTCATATTAGCTGATATCATAAAATAATTATGGATCTTATAGGTCATTGATCCAATCTTCAGTGAAGTTTCAGGGATCTCTCTAAATTATTGACAATGGTCAACCAGATTCTTCTTGAATAATTCCCACGAGCAACTGCTCACTAAATTACAAAGTAGATTATTCCATTTTTCACAACTCCAGTTGCTTGAAAATAACCTGTGAGCAGAAATCTGTCTCCCCGTCTCCTTCAGGTCCCAGTTCTATTAAAATAGACAGAATTGCATTAAACCATCAGCCCTAAGACATCTCTTCACATCTTTGAAAGTAGGCATCTTATTTCCTCTTTCCCCACCCCCCACACTGCACTGTCCAAATCCTCCTGGTCCAAGCTAAACATCCCCAGTTCTTCACATGACACAGTTTCACTCTCCTGGTCTCTCTCCTCTGAACATACTCCAGTTTGTCAACACTCTTCTTAACAATAGGTGCCTCAAACTGAGCAAAATACTTCACAATTTTTCTGACAATAGCAGTGATCAAAAAAGTACAATTACATTCCTTTTCCTGGACACTATGTTTCTTTTAATACAGGATAAGAATGCCTTAGCTTTTTTGGCTCACACCTTTGGATCATATTGAGCTTGCTGTCAACTAAAATATCCAAGTCTTTTTCATGTGAATTCCTGTTAATCCAGTTCTCCCTAAATCCTGTATTAATTTCAGCCCATAGTTCCAGTCTGATGAGATCTTTCTAAATCCCGATTCTTTCTTTAAGCATATTAACTATCACTTCCAGCTTTGTGTCAACACCAAATGTGGTCAGCCTGCCTTCTGTGTCTTCATTTACGTTGTTGATAAGATTATCAAATAGGATCTAGCTCTGGGCAGAACCCTGTGACAACTCTGGGGATGTCCCGCAAGATTGAGATCAGTCCATGAGTTAACATTCTTTGCATTCAGTTATCCAACACTTTGTGAATCTCCAGAATTACACTGTCACTCAGTTCCTAGTCTTACGCACAAGTATGCTGCTATTGGAAGTATGCCAGAGTGGACCATCCATGGGCTTTAGAGCCATATATAGCTCATTCTTACTTTGTTACTAGCTGTGTGACATCAGGACAGTTATTTAACCTTTCTGAGATTCTCTTTCCTAATTTACAAAATAATTTGTAGTTAGTAGGCTTGTTCCATGAAGAATTGTGTCACATTGATCTCTGTATCTCCAATAGCCAGCACAATTCAGGTACAGTCTTAGTAAATTTGTAACAGATAATGAATTACTGAATAAGTAAATTAACAATGACTGGGTCAAATTACTTATTAGATGGGTGCAAAAGTAATTGAAGTTTTAGCATTGTTGAAATTTGCCATTTGGTATTAGAATACATTCTTTGATAAATGTTATGTTATACATCATTTTAATGCTCATTCCTTGTTTTATGTTTTTTTGCTAATGACTTATTACTTGTTGTATATTTTATATTCATTTTAGACTATGGAAACGATATTAGACAAAAAACAAATTCAAGTGATTTTCTTACCCTTGAGTTCAAAATGGGTCATAAAGCAGCGGAGACAATTCACAACATCAACACATTTGGCTCAAGAGCTGCTAACAAACATACAGTGCCGTGGTGGTACAAGAAGTTTGGCAAAGCAGACAAGAGCCATGAAGATGAGGAGTGCAGTGGCTGGCCATCAGAAGTTGACAACGACCAATTGAGAGCAATCTTCAAAGCTGATCCTCTTACAACTACACAAGAAGTTGCCAAAGAACTCAATGTCAACCATTCTATGACTATGATCATTGGGCATCTGAAGTAATTTGGAAAGGTGAAAAAGCTCGACAAGTGGGTGCCGCATGAGCTGACCAAAGAATCAAAAAAATCATTGTTTCGAAGTGTCTTCTCTTCTTGTACAAAACAATGAACCATTTCTCGATTGGACTGTGATGTGCAATGAAAAGTGGACTTTATATGACAACTGGCAATGACCAGACCAGTGGCTGGACTGAGAAGAAGCTCCATCGAAAGCACTTCCCAAAGCCAAATTTGCACTGAAAAAAAGGTCTCGTCACTGTTTGGTGGTCTGCTGCCAGTCTGATCCACTATAACTTTCTGAACCCCCGGGGAAACCATTCCATCTGAGAAGTACGCTCAGCAAATCGATGAGATGCATCAAAAACTGCAATGCCTACAGCCGGCATTGGTCAACAGAAAGGGCCCAATTCTTCTCCACAACTCCTGACCTCACGATGCACAACCAATGCTTCAAAAGTTGAACGATTTGGGCTATGAAGTTTTGCCTCATTCGCCATATTCACCTGACCTCTCGACAACTGACTACCAGTTCTTCAAGTATCTTGACAACGTTTTGCAGGGAAAATGCTTCCACAACCAGCAGGATGCAGAAAATGCTTTCCAAGAGTTCATGGAATCCCAAAGCATGGATTTTTATGCTACAGGAATAAACAAACTTATTTTTCGTTGGCAAAAATGTGTTGATTGTAATCGTTCCTATTTTGAGCCTAGTTAAAGTGACTTAAAATTCACAGTCCGAAACTGCAATTACTTTTGTACCACCCTAATATTTAAACCAAGATACATCTATGTATCTTTACTGCATTTACTACATTGACATTGTTACTCTGATCTATTTGTCTAGTCTACTTATGAAAAATGGTAGTAAATTATGTTAATAAAGTGTTATTATTCTTAAATGATTCATTGCTGGCTCCTAATAATCACTGTATTTCTCCATTTTTTTATTGGGATTTGATTCACATATTATAAAACCTACTCTTTTAAGCTGTACAATTGAGTGACTTTCTGTATATTCAGTTGTGCAAACACCACCAGAATATATTTTCAGAATATTTGATTGCCCTGAAAAGAAATTCTATACCCATTACCAGTCACTGCCCATTTCCCTTCTAAACTCCAACCCTCAACAACTACTAATTCTGTTTCTACAGATTTGCCTATTCTGGACATTTTATATAAATGAAATCACTTAATAGGTGGTCTTCTATGGGTATATTCTTTGACTTGTAGTAATCTTTCTAAGGTTCATCAAAGTTTTAGCATTTATCAGTACTTTATCCCTTTTTAGGGCCAAATAATATTGCACAGTATGGATATAGTGTCTTTTATTTATCCATTCATCAATTGATAGACATTTGAGTTGTTTTCATTTTTTGGCTATCGTGAATAACACTGCTATAAAAGTTTACATACAAGTTTTTGTGTGGCCATATCTTTCATTTTTCTTGGCTATATACCTAATAATAGAAATAAAACTTGTATAATTCTGTGTTTGCCATTTTGAGGAATTGTTCTCAAAAGCAGCTATATCATTTTATGTCTTACCAGCAGTATGAAAGTGTTCAAATGTCTCCACATCCTAGCCAACCCTTTTTCTTGCTTGACCTTTCGATTATAACCGTCTTAGTGAATGTGTGGTGGTATCTCATTGTGATTTTGATGTGTATTTTCATAATGACTAATGCTATTGAACATCTTTCATGTGCTTATTGGCCATTTGTGTATCTTCTTCAAAGAAATTTCTATTCAAAGTATTTGCCCATATTTCAAATGTGTTGTCTTTTTATTGTTGAGTGGCAAAAGGTCTTTTATTGTCTAGAAACAAGTCCCTTATCAGATGTATGATTTGCAAATATTTTCTTTTATTTTGTGAGTTGCCTTTTAACTTTCTCAATAGTGTCTTTTGAAGCACAAAAGTTTTTAAATTTTATGAAGTCTAATTTTAAAGTAAAATACAATACTGTATCAAACTATTCTTTCATTTTTTTCATTTCTTAATTATTTAGCATATGTGAAACTGTGCTACCACTTTTATTAGATTCCTATCTTTTAAAAATTAAATTCTTACTGCTTTTTATGTGTCACTGAGAAGGTTTTCAGTATTGTCTCCCTAATCCTATTTTCTTATAAGCCTTGTAGTCATTTTTATTGAGATAACATTAACCTAACATTAAATCCACTATTTAAACTATTTTAAAGTATACAATGAGGAGGCTTTTAGTGTTAAACATTCACAATATGCAGAACCATCGCCACTATCTAATTCCAGAAAATTCTCATCACCCCAAAAAGAAATTCCATACCCATTAAGTAGTCACTCCCCATTTCCCCTCCCCAACTCCCCAGTTACTGTTACTCCCCAGACAACTGTTAATCTGCTTTCTGTGGATTTCTTATTCTAGGCATTTCATAACAATGAAATTGTACAATACTTGGCATTTTGTGTCCTGCTCCTTCCACTTGGTATAATGTTTTCAGGTTCATCCATGTTTAGTATGTGTCAGTACTTCATTCCTTTTTATGGAAGAATAATATTCCATTGTATAAATATATGACATTTTGTTTATCCATTCATCAGTTCATGGACATTTGGGTCATTTTCATTTTTTGGCTATTATGAATAATGTTTCAATGAACATTGGTGTGCAGGTATCAGTTTGAGTCCCTCATTTCAATTCTCTTGGGTGTACACCTAGGAGTAGGATTGCTGGCCATATGGTAATGCTATGTTTACATTTTTTATTATTATTATAGCCATCCTAGTGGGTGTGAAGTTGTATCTCATTGTGGTTTTGATTTACATCTACATTCATAAGGGATTTTGATCTGAAATGTTCTTTTCTTGTGATCAGTTTTTCTGATTTTGGTATCATGGTATTACTGGCCTCGTAGAATGAATCTGGAAGTATTCCATCCACTTCTACTTTTTTAGAAGAGTTTGAAAAGGATTGGTGTTAATTATTATTCTTTAAATGTTTGGTAGAATTCACCAGTGAAGCCATCTGGTTTTTGGCTTTTCTTTGTAGCAAGTTTACCAATAATTCAATCTCTCTTCTTTTTTAAAACTTGTTTTTTCAAGGCCATCCTTACTTCTGATCAATCTCTTTTCTTATTATATAGGTCTATTCAAATTTTCTATTTCCTTTTGAGTTAGTTTTGGTAGCTCATATCCTCCTTAAAATGTTTCCATTTCATCCAGGTTATTTAATTTGTTGGCATAGAGTTGTGTATTGTATTCTCTTCTAATCCTTTTATTTGTTCTACCCTTTACAATTTAAAGATCACGCTCTGTGCTAGAAAACAAGAGTTGATTATTTTCCTTTTATCCCCTTAAAGTTTCATCAAACAAAATTTGTTAAACAGGACTATGGCTGCCTAACATTTATTGAATAATAAAATTTACAAATTTTTCTCTAATGTTTATAAGAAGGTGGTTTTTATTTTTCTGTCCTTGTGCAGAGTGTAGGAGATGGGGCTGGAGGTAGGAATTGCCTTTCCAGGATACAAGTCGTGTTCACCTCTAAGTGTTCGTGTATCTCTCCTTCTCAGTTTGACCTTGTTTCCAGTATTTGTGTTCTCCTCTAAGATTCCTCTTGAAGGTTAAAATCATACAGTCCTTCGGTCCTTTCACATCGGGGACATGCTCGCTGCCATTTTTTAATGTATCAAATGGAGACAGAGACAAGTGAGTCTCTTGACCAGCTGCCGAGTGACGGTGGTGCGGGTGGGACAGTCGCAAGCGATGGCGGAGCATGACGATGGAGCAGGTGTCTGGGCTGCTCTCCTGGACGCCGAGCAGAGTCCTGCGGCTCTCGGGCTTCTCCGAGCGGGGAGCTGCCCGGCAGCCCAGGATCATGGAAGAAAAAGCACGAGAGATTTATGATTTGATTCAAACTATCCAGGACCCAGAAAAGCCCAATACTCTGGAAGAACTGGGAGTGGTAACGGAAAGTTGAGTGGAGGTTCAGGAGATAAATGAAGATGACTATCTGGTTATTATCAAGTTTATTCCAACTGTACCTTGTTGCTCTTTGGCAACTCTTATTGGGATGTGCTTAACAGCAAAACTTCAGTGGTGTTTAGCATTTAAACATTAAGTTGGAAATCCACATTTCTGAAGGAACCCACTTAACAGAAGAAGACATCAATCAGCAAATAGATGACGAAGAGTGGCAGCTGCAATAGAAAACCCCAACTTATGGGAGATTGTGGAACAGTGTGTCCTTGAACTTGACTTACAGCTGTTCTAAGAGCCACCAAACTGTAATTGATAAATTCGTTTAAACTCTTTGTATAATGTGAAAGATTCATAGGTGATTTATAGCTTGAAATATTTTTTAAAAAATTATAATCAAGCAAAATTCAATTAAAAGGTTGTACCTAATTTGTTTAGTGTTTAACATTCTCAGGATTTGTAACACTTAAATGATCAGACAGAATAATATTTTCTAGTTATTATGGGTAAGATGAGTTGCTGTTTTTCTGATGCCCATTCTGATACAACTATTTTCATGTCAAATATCTATGTGCCCAAATATATTCAATTTAAATCATTACTCAGTAAAATAAATAAAACATGATTCTTGTAAAAAAAATGGAGACAGATATGTCATATCAGTAATATTTACATTGGGAAAGAAAAACAAACCAATAAAAACAATGGAAATGCCCCAAAAGCAATTTAACAAAGGATTCACTCTAAAGAATCTTTTTCTAAGTGTCCATTAGAGAGTTTTCATCTTTAGAGATTTCTACTTCACAATGCCAATGTTTATGCATGTGAGTATATAACTCAATAAATTTATCAAATAGACTTAGCATACATTATTACCTCCTCCTAGAAGACACCACCTTTTCCATCTATGCCAGTTGTTTTATGTGGGAATGAATTTATTTATTAATAATGGAATTTTTATTGCTACATGCCAGGGATACAAAAGTGAACAAAAGAAAACCTGGACAGACATAGCTGCCTTCACGGAGTTTATATTTAGCAAGGGGAGATAGACAATAAACACAATTGATAGATAAATTATATAGCATAATAAAATGTGATTAGTGGTTTGGAGAAAAAAGGAAAAGGTAATATGCAAATCAGAAGTGTGAGAGCCTAATTTTACAATGGGTGGCCATTTGCTTCCCTGCAAAAGTGACGTTTGTACAAATAACTGGAAGATATTTTCATGGTATGTTTCCCCTGTTTAAACTGGTATCATTACATGCTTCCCCCTTCAGCCTCCCCTTGACATGCAGCGCCTGCTTTTCTGCCCCATGTCAGACACCTCACTCTTTCTAATGTGACGATTTTGCTTTTCCACCTCTGACACTTCCATGCATACTTGTCCCTTTTCCAGTCGTCATCGAATATCTTTCCACTGTGCTTACTATGGAAGATGTGCTCTTCCAGCAGGAGAGACATTTGTTCCTCTAAATGACATTTTAAAAAAGCATTTGACTTACATTGTGAGCCTCTTATAATAGGTATATGTCCTCTGAAGAATGTCCCCTTTCGGACATACTCTCCAAGTTCACTCTTCTTCACATGCCGCAGTATATTCCAGAACAAGGTTGCAGTTTCTATTATTTTAATGTGGGCCGTGATTCTCTATTACTAGAGAAAGGTTTTTACATGTTTTAATTAACAAAAATAATTCCAGCTAGTTTGGGAATACTATACTTAATTAAAAAATATTAAATTCAATACTTTATATGTACAAATAGCATGTAGCCTACTAGTTTTTTTGTTTTGTTTTTTTAAATTTCCTTAAGACAAACACCTTCGTTAGAATTAACAAAAAAGTTCCCAGAATCTGAATCCTGGGGAACCACTGGTGTTCTGGGGATATTTATATATTTGTATATTATACTCCCTCCATGGATATTTATATTATCTAAGGGTATTTGTATTCAAAGATTTTTTTGTTATTATTTTTAATAGGGAGTTTTATGGGGATAAGGTAAAATCCCTAAACGTATAAAGCAGTAGCATGCCAAAGGTTTAGAGTCATATTTTCTTTAGTAGGATACAAAGGGAAAGAAATCAGCATTTATTGAACATCTACTATTCATAGATATAAATCCCTAGATTTACAGATATAATAGATATAAAAGCAGCACATTAGAAAGTGTGAGGTGTTTGACATGGGGCAGAAAAGCAGGCGCTGAATGTCAAGGGGAGACTCTGAATGGGAAAATTGGTAATGATACTGATTTGAATAGAGGAAACATATCATGAAATGATTCTTACAATGACAAAAAGAGTGAGACTCTAATATCCCCATTTGACAAATGATGCAACTGAGGTCTGAAAAGGTTAAGTAGCTTCCTCCAGGTCACAAAAATTTAGACTGGCAACCCTAGGATTCAAACCTTGCCCGTTTGGCTCTAGAGACCACTGTTTGTCTTTCCAGTAGTTCACGTCACGATAGAATTTAACCTAGGCTCATCCCAAGGAATAGTTATTATAGAAATCCAAACCCTAAAAGCCTACTAACCAAACAAAGAATGGTTGAGTCGTTTGCAATTTGTAAAATACCCAAAGAGAGTTAATTGAAATACTACCAATTTACATGAAAAAAATCAATGCCTGATTTGTGACAGGAAAAGAGAAATCATTCCAAATCTACTTCACCAAGCACAAAATGTTTTGCCCTATTACCTTATAAAATTATCTTCAAAACTTTTATTTTCAGCATATTTTAGGAAGCATGACAAGTATTGCCAGGATATTTTAGGAAGCATGACAAATACACAGGCATTGAAATTAACATGGTAGTGGAAATTCAAGATTGGTATGTGAATTATAATTCTGGTGCAAAGTGTACTGTGGGGAGTGTCTCTCCTCCCCTTTGCCAAAGTTGCAATTATCAAGCTGTTACCAGAGCCAGCTTCCCTCTTGGCCAGTGTAGAGCACTGATGGGTTCCCATGGACATGATCTCTACACAGAGTTGTCAGCTCTGCTCTGAAAGAATCTGTTGCAGGAACCACAAACAACACTTTTCTTCTAGGCCAGAACATCATGAAAGTTCACATCCCTGATCAGAAAAGATCAGAGATTGTGTAAGAGAGTATGGATAATTTCACATCCACAAATAAAGAACCACTACTGGGAAAACCAGCTTAGTTGATCATTTTACTGAGAATCTGTCATTAGTATTAGCACAATGACCATATAATTTATCATCTAAACCAGAACTCTTTTTTATATATTCAGTTATTATGAGTATGTAACAGTTGTATGTCTTTATAGGGTACATGTGACATTTTGACACAGGCATATAATGTGAATTAATCTGATCAGGGTAACTGCAGTATCCATCACCTGAGGCATTTATTATTTCTTCTTATTAGGAACATTCCAATTCCACTCTTTTAGTTAGTTTAAGGTATGCCCTAACTTATTGTTGACTATAATCACTTTGTTGTGCTGTCAAAATTGTTCATTCTATCTAATATCTCACTATATTTTTGCACTCATTAACCACCTCTACTTTATACCCCGCTTTCTGCTTCCCTTCCCAGCCTCTGATAACCAGAATTCTACTCTCTGTCTCAATAAGATCAATTGTTTCTAATATTTAGTTCCCACGTATGAGTGAGAACATGAGAGATTTGTTTTTCTGTGCTTGCTTGGCTTATTTCACTTAACATAATGTTCTTCTTCCATCCATGTTGTTGCAAATGGCAAGATTTCATTCTTTTTGTGGCTATATAATATTCCATTGTGTATATGTACCATAATTTCTTTATCCACTTATCTGTTGATAGACATTTAGGTTGATTCCAAATCTTGGCGATTGTGAATAGTGCTTCACTAAACATGGAAGTGCAGATATCTTTTTGATATACTGAATTCCCCTCCTTTGGATATATATCCAGCAGTGGCATTGCTAAGTTATACATATGGTAGTTCTATTTTTAGTTTTTTGAGAACCTTTATACTGTTCCGCACAGTGGTTACACTAATTTACATTCCCACGAACAGTGTATGAGGTTACTCTCTTCTCCACATGCTTGCCAGCATTCATTATTGCCTTTTTGATTAAAAAACCAACATAACTGGGGTAAAATGACATCTCGTTGTAATTTTGATTTGCATTTCTCTGGTGATTAATGATGTTGAGCATTTTTTCAGATACCTGTTGGCCATCTGTCTATCTTCATTTGAGAAATGTCTATTCAGATTCTTTGTTCATTTTTAAATTGGATTATTTGATTGTTTTTCTATTGAGCTGTTGGAGCTACTTATATATTCTAATTATTAATCCCCTGTGGGGATGGATAGTTTGCAAACATTCTCTCCCATTCTGTGGATTGTCTCTTCATTTTGTTGATTGTTTCCTTTACTGTGCAGAATTTTTTTAGCTTGATGTGATCCCTTTTGTCCAAGTTTGCTTTGGTTACCTGTGCTTTGGAGGTATTACTCAAGAAATCCTTTCCCAGACCAATGTTCTGAAGTGTCTCCCCAATTTTTCTTTTAGTAGTTTCATAGTTTCAGGTCTTAGATTTAAGTCTTTAATCCATTTTGATTTGATGTTTGTATGGCAAGAGATAAGGGTTTAGTTTCATTTTTTGCACATGGATATTCAGTTTTCCAAGCACCATTTATTGAAAAGACTGCCCTTTCCCCACTGTATGTTCTTGGCACCTTTATCGAAGATAAGTTCCACATTGATACATGGATTTACTTCTAGGTTTTCTAGTCTGTTCCATTGGTCTATGTGTCTGTTTTTATGACAATTCCATGATGTTTTGGTTACTATAGCTCTGTAGTATAATTTGAAGTCAGCTAATGTGATTCCTCCAGTTTTGTTCTTTTTGCTCAGGATGACCTTGGCTATTCTTGGTCTTTTGTTGCTCTATATAAATTTTAAGATTATTTTTTCTATTTCTGTGAAGAATGTCATTGGTATTTTTATGGGGATTGCATTGAATCTGTAGATTGCTTTGGATAGTATGGACATTTTAACAGTATTGATTCTTCCTATCCATGAGCATGGAATATCTTTCCATTTTTTTGTGTCTTCTTTAATTTCTTTTATTGATGTTTTCTAGTTTTCATTATAGAGATCTTTCACTTCGTTTGTTAATTTTATTCCTAGGTATTTTATTTTATTTGTAGCTATTAAAAGTGAGATTACTTTCTCGGTTTCTTTTTCAGATTGTTTACTGTTGGCATATAGAAATGCTACCAATTTTTGATTGGTATCCTGTACTGATATCAATACAGGATATCAATACAAGTATTGATTTTGTATCCTGCAACTTTACTGAATTTGTTTTATCAGTCTAATTGTTTTTGTGTGGCATCTTTCGGTTTCTCTAGGTATAGAGAATATAATCTCTAGATTATGTTGTCTGCAAACAAGGATAATTTGACTTCTTCCTTTCCAATTTGGATGTCGTTTATCTTTTTATCTTGTCTGATTGCTCCAGCTAGAATGTCTAGTACTATGTTGAATAACAGTGGTGAAAGTGGGCATCCTTGTTTTGTTCTAGATCTTAGAGGAAAGACTTTCAGTTTTTCCCCATTCAGTGTACTAGCTGTGAGTCTGTCACATATGGCTTTTATCACATTGAGGTAAGTTCCTTCTATACTCAGTTTTTTTACTTTATAAGGATGTTGAATTTTATCGAGTGCTTTTTCAGCATCATTTAAAACGATCCTATGGTTTTTGTCTTTCATTCTGTTGATATTATGTATTGCATTAACTGATTTGCATATGTTGAACCGTCCTTGCATCCCTGAGATGAATCCCACTGGCCTATGATGAATAATCTTTTTAATGTGTTATTGAATTCAATTTGTTAGTATTTTGCTGAGGATTTTTGCATCTATGTTCATTAGAGATATTGGCCTATAGTTTTCTTTTTTTGTTGTGTCTTTGTCTGTAAACCAGAACTCTTTTGATGGGCATGTTATTAATAAATAGTCTGGGATAACAGGCATAAATTGGGATTGCACCAACAAGTGGAGGACTTATACTAGCTATTAGTATCATCTTTGTAAATGAGGAGGCAAATATCTAAATTATATATATGCACCATATAGAGTTGAAATCTCTCCGGGATTGTTTTGGATAAAAGAAGTCTATGTGTTAGTACCAGCTAGAAGCATAGCCTATTGTCTGGGTAACAGAAGTCCATGATTAAATGAACATCAGGAGATAGTAGCATGCAAAAAGTGAGAACAATTTTTCTGTTTACCTTTTGTCCTAAGAATATGTTCCCTAAGACAAAGTGGCAGTAATATGGAGAAACTAAGGCTTTTGCTTTCCTACCTATGTTTTCACAGCATTTTGTTCACAATTAGGTACAAGCACTAGCACTTAAGATCTGTGGCCATTCACCTTAATCTGTGTCTATTTGTGAGCAACTGAAGAACAAATATCATATTTTACTCATCTCTGTTGCCCCAGTATTTGGCACAGACCTACACAATGCATCTTCTGTAAATGTATGTAAGGTGAGAGAAAATGGTAGAATCAGGTTTCTTAATCCTGAAACTAGAATTTACTACATCAACTAACATTGAACCAAAAGAAATAAATTTCCCTCTTACTTGAGAAAAAAACAACCAACTGATTGTGTTTCAGGAAGAATCTCCTATGAAAATCTAAGAGTGCTCTGGGGCCTCACTTTTACTTTGCTTTCATATGCAGATGTAAGAGTGAAGGCAAAGTAAAGCTTTTCAAATTTGTTCCAACATTAGCAACAGGCTGAAAAGCAACCTTAACTTTGCCCCGCACTTTTCAATCACTGCAGGGCCTTTTGGTTATCTGGGCTTTGTTCTACAAGCCAGCTCTCAGTTTTGCCAGCCTATTTTTGTGTCTGCTAAGCAGAAATTATTGCAGTGTTTTCTAAGATGACTGGAATGGCAAATATTCCTTTTGAGCTCCCCCTGTCTGCCATACCTTTCTCTCTCTTCAGCCACCATGGAATCAGACTTCTAAATAAAGAGCTTACATGTGTTTTTAAACAGCCGAATTCACCTCTGTTTATTTCGCCTCCAGGAATATTCTTTGGCTAGAAGCTCTGGAAGTTTCATTTACTGGTAGCTCAGTTAAGTCAGGCAATAACATATTTCCAAGATGGCCTTTGGGCAGAATTCAAATAGAGCTGCTTCAAATTCTTTTTAGCAGTAGACGGGGCATAAATACATATATTTTTGATAGCAACTATGGAAGAGTTGAAGCATCATATCTTCTTTGGAATGAGGTGAGATATAAATAAGTAGATAACTATGCAGAGTTCCATCTCAGATATTTGTTTACAAGGAAAAGGTCAGATCCCTCCAACCATCCTCTTTATTGCCGCCAGAGTTATTTTCCTAAAGTGAGAAACTGATCCTATCCCTGCTCTGCATTCAATTCTTCCAAGCCTCTCTTCACCCACCAGTCCACATTTCTCACCACCTTTTGCAAAGTCCTATATGACTTCCCAGACTCTCCTCTCGCCACTCTGTCACATGCTCCTTCCATTCCTACATAGTGACATGGATTGATAGCTAAAATGACCCTCATTCCCTATGCCTCCACACCCTCTACAATGTGACTGTGCAGCACCTACTAATTTTCCCTCTCTATGAATCTGCATTGGCCTAGTGACTTGCTTTGCCTTGCAGAATGTGATGGTGTGCTGGTTCCAGATCTAGTCCTCAACAGGCCTCATGTTCTCTCTTAGAATGAAAGAGAGCCTCAGCCATGAAAACAAGCCCAGGCCAGCTTGATAGAGGATGAGAGTTCACATAGAGCAGAGACAAGCCATCCTGGCTAAGGCCATCTTAGACCAGCCAGCTACCAGCTTCAAGCCAGTTGGTCACAGATGCAGGAGTGAACCTGGCTTAGATCAACAAAATGTAGCCAGATCAGCAGAACCATCCCACCTAACCATAGATTCATAAGAAATAACAAATGGTTGTTAAACTGCTGGATTTGAAATGTTTGTTACACAGCTTTTTGTGGCAAAAGATAACTGCTACGTATACCAAACTACTTATAGTTCCTGAACACAAATGTTCTTTCACTCCACGACTATTTGTAAACAGTCAGCTATTGTCTCTGTGTGGAATAAGTCTCAATTCATAGTCATTAATATGTCAATCACATTCCCCAAAATTCATCTCCCATCATTGTCAGCCATGGATAATGTTACTTATATTTCAAGTTCTTGCAACTTGGAATCTCCTTGTCATACCCAGCAATAGTTTGAACTGAAATCTTCCTTAATCCTCCTTCTCTCTCTCTCCCACCTCAGAGTTTCCCATTGTCTCCTCTGTGGTGCTTAGTACTTTGCACGTATCTACATTCTAGCAATTGTCACATTATATTAAAATTATTTTACGTTTTTATCTCTTCCACTAGACTGTATACTCTTTGACAGGAGAGATCATGCCATTTATTTTGGAGTAACCAAGACAAGCTCTCCACACATTTCAGTTGCATGACTTCATTAATTTTCTTTTCACTATAACTTTGTTTCATATCAGTGAATCCCTATACTCATAAAAATAAAGACATGAAAATAACACAGTATAAATGAAGACTATATGTAAGTTTATTTTCAGTTGCATATTAGGCGCTATGCTAGCATTAGAAAATAAAAAGCAAGTAATAAGCCCTCTATAAAAGAGATAGGTTAACTTGTCATAAAGATTTGTGGATTAGGTAACCCCCAAATGATTTGATTTATCAAATTCTTCATTCAGAAAGCAAAAGGTATATTCTTATTGGAACTCATACACTTAAGAGGAGAATATGAGGCAGAAAAGGGTCCAAGCAATTCTGCCTTGGAAAAAATGTTTGATTATTACACACAATTCCTCACAAAGAACAAATTTTCTGACCAGGAAAGATGACTTTCTAAATTCTTGAAGTGGATTAAATTTGTTTTAATATTACAGTGTGTTCTCTACTTCTTTGTGGTAACCATGCTAAGCAGCTACTTTTGGTTGTGTGGAGTAAAGACTCCAACCAAACAGCTCAAGAGATGGAGGGTAAGTGTAGGGACACTAAGACTAAGGCTGACAGGACAAGATTTGAATAAATCCGAGGACAGGAAACACAGGACAGCTGTGTCACAGAGAAGGGAACTGGAAAGGTGACAACTCTTATAATTTGTCCCATCAGCAACAGGAATCCATGTTTTCTGCCATTAATTCAGCTCCAGTCTACCATCCTGGTGTCGTCTGCTTTACTTACTGTCTTCTTCCCTGCCCTATGGTCTCTGCTTGCACCTAAATTAGCCAGCTCAGGACTTGAGCCCTGCCTCCCTCTTGACCTCTCTCAGTGTGGCCCGGATCAATTTCCATGCTCTGTTTCAGAGCTCCAAATTTGCTTGGTGTTTCTAAATTCAAATTGCCAAGAGAAATAACTTAACTGACTTAGTTATTTCACATTTGGCTAAGGTTTTCCACAGCAGATCTCACAAACTCTGAGCCAGCCGAGAAATTGATTCCTTTCCTTCTTTGGAAGGGAATGCTATGTCAGCACAATGAAACTTACATTTTCTCTGGGGCCTTAAATAGTCACCATAAGTTTAGCCTTTGTTTGAAAGAGATGAACGGGAAAAAAATTTGAAGATTCCGATTGAAGATCCCGATTGCTGAGAAGAAATAGGTGAAAAGGAAGTAGTTGATGACATAAAAGGAAAACTAAAAGATTATGTGGGTAGGATTGAGGCTCAGACTTCAGATAGATGGATTATGTTTGGTTGGAGGAGAGAGAGCTGTGTGTGTGTGTGTGTGTGTGTGTGTGTGTGTGTGTGTGTGAGAGAGAGAGAGAGAGAGAGAGAGAGAGAGAGTCTACTTTTTTTTTTTAAAAAGTAGACTTTATCTTTTAGAGCAGTTTTAGGTTCACAGCTAAATTGAGCAGAAAGTACAGAGAGTTCTCGTATTCCCTCTGCCCCCACTCCACACACACACACACACACACACACACAAAGGTCCCCTGCTGTCAACCTCGTGTGTCAGAGTGGTGCATCTGTTACAATCAATGAACACACATTGACACATCATTATCATCCCAAATCCATAGTTTACATTAGGGTTCACTCTTGCTGTTGTACATTCTATGGGTTTTGACAAATGTATGACATGTACCCGCCATTGTAGTATCATACAGAATAATTTCATTGCCCTAAAAATCCTCTGTGCTCTGCCTATTCATGTTTCCCTCCCCTCAACCCCTGGAAACCACTGATCTTTTTACTGTCTCCATAGTTTCACCTTTTCTAGAGTGTTGTATAATTGGAATCACGCAATATCAATATGTAGCCTTTTTAGATTGATTTTTTTCAGTTTGTAATATGCATTTAAGGTTCCCCCATGTCTTTTTATGGCTTGATGGTGCATTTCCTTTTAGTGCTGAATAATATTCCATTGGGTGTCTTCATAACTTTCTGCTCCCAAACGTTGATACTTTCTTCTCTGAAGGATGAAATTGGCAATCACATAAAATTATTCAGCTATGCTCAGTCTGTGAAAATCCTCTTCTATTGCCTTTTTAAATCTCTTTTTCTTATTCTTCACAACAATCTTCTAATCTCCATGCCTTGCTCACTACCCATCTACCACCCAAGAATGTGACTTTAGAGAGAATGAGGCTACATGTTGGAGCCTCTTTAACTATTTGACACCTCCTAACTGCAAAATTACTTGCATTATCTACTTTTGCGAGCTCTCTCTCTCTCTCTCTCTCTCTCTCTTTCTCTCACACACACACACAGAGCTCTCTCTCCTCCAACCAAACATAATCCATCTATCTAAAGTCTGAACCTCAATCCTACCCACATAATTTTTTAGTTTTCCTTTTATGTCTTCAACTATTTGCTTTTCACCTATTTCTTCTCAGCAGAAAAACAAGCTTACTTCACTCACATCTGAAAATATGCAGCAAACAAAAGGCCTCCACTTACCTTGCCCTAAATCACTATTCCTTTCACATTTTCTCTCCTAGAAGCAGTGGATCTAGCTTATTCAACTCAGTTTGCTCCCTTACCATTCAGTCTTCTACTACTCTAATTTTGACTTTTTTTTTTCACTTTTGCACCCCTACTCTGAGTCTGCGTCCTCTAATGTCAGCAGTCATCCAATAATTGCATAAGCCACTGAGTACTTTTCAGCTTTGCTCTGCTCCATCCCATTGCTTCCAGTGCCTGGTTTTGACTTCTTTTCCCATTTCCATCCCACACCTACCCTTTGGTTTTCTCCACTGACTTGAGTCTCCTGACTCCTGTATGTCTATGTTACAGACAAATATTCAACAAATATTTGTTGGGTGAATGAATTAATGACTTTAAATTCATTGACATTGCTCATGTTTCATTGTAAAAGTCTAGATTTTTTTCTTGTTACATGAATCATAACTTACCATCCTTTGGTATGAAGTTACTCAATAATTTAAATGTATACCATTTAGGAAGATTGCAAGTATTTCTTCCAGGTCTTATTTTTGTTTATATCTTCTTCCAGTATATATACTAGGTTAATCACATATTTTCACAGTAGCTATGCTTGTTAACCAAAATATAAAGTTCAGAAAAATTATGTCACCAGGCAGAAACAACTTCCTTGCACAATACCTTATGCACTATAATTTACCCATAATTATGATACTTATACATTGCATCCATTTGATGACTCTGTTAACAACTAATAATAGAGGCAACTGAAGTGGCTTTTTCCTTTTCCATGAGCCTCTATAATCCCAGGATAACAAAAAGAATCTGTTCCACAAGCCATTTATGGGCACTTCTGGGTAGTTAGATGATCTCTCTCTGTCCCTTCTTAGCCTCACAGTGCTATTGTTGAATGCCCAATACAGGCTTTGGCAGCCAACTGTGGGTGGTTCTGAAATCCAGGGCTGGCAGCTTCCTTCTCTTTTTTACAAATCTGATTTTTCGAACCTCTATGACACCCTGTGCAGGAGGCTTCCTAGAGTACAAAGCTGATCTCTGTGCCAGTACATTTGAGCATGTTCTGCAAGCTACTTTAGAGCAGAGCTTAAACCTCTGAGCACTTGCACTCCTAAGCCAGTGGGCTAAGGGGACTGACAGTCTTTTTTTT
>CAUYMX010010205.1:0-18405 GCA_963573855.1 Lepilemur septentrionalis | reverse complement strand
GAATAATGGCCAAAAAACATATAAAAAAAATGTTCATCACCTCTAATCATTAGAGAAATGCAAATCAAAACCACAATGAGATACCACCTAACCCCAGTGAGATTGGCTGCTATCAAAAAATCCCAAAACAACAAATGCTGGCAAGGATGTGGAGAGATAGGGACACTCTTACACTGCTGGTGGGACTGCAAATTGGTGCAACCTTTGTGGAAAGGAATTTGGAGATGCCTCAAAGAGCTAAAAATAGAATTACCATTTGATCCAGCAATAGCATTATTAGGTATCTACCCAAAAGAGCATAAGACATTCCATTATAAAGACATCCGCACCTGAATGTTTATGGCAGCACAATTCACTATTGCTAGGTTGTGGAAACAACCCAAGTGCCCATCAATTCATGAGTGGATTGTTAAAATCTGGTATATGTTCACAATGGAATATTACTCAATTTTAAGAAATGACAGTGAGTTAGCACCTCTTATATTATCCTGGATTAAGCTTGAGCCCATTATTCGAAGTGAGGTGACATAAGACCAGGAGAATGGGCCCCACTTGTACTCGCCATCAAACTGGTATTGACTGATTAACACTATGGTGCTCAAATGGTGGGAGCGATCACTAGGGAATTGGGGGGTGGGGGGTAAACCCACATCTGAGTGACATGGTGGGCACTGTAGAGGGGTGGGACATGCTTGAAAAGTAGTTGGGGAACAGAATTAGGGGTCTCAATAGGGGAAAGGAATTCCTCTAAAACTGATTTATGTGATTAACTGTGCACTTTGGTAAATTCACTGAAAATCATTTAATTGTACACTTAAAATGGAGTAAAGGCATGATATGTAAAGTTTACTTCAATAAAGGAAAAAAAAGATATCATGTGTAAAGCATCTGACCAAAGTAAAAAAAAAAAAAAAATCAGTGACAAAGAGGAAATCTTAAAAACAGCAGGAAAAAAATGACACAATACATCAATGGGAACAAAGATAAAATTTCTACTGTCATCTCATCAGAAACAATACAAATCAGAAGAAAATGGAAAAACATACCTTTAACTTGCTGAAAGAAAAAAATGGTCAATGTAGAATTCTGTATCTAGGACAAAATCCTTCAAAACCAAGTGTAAAATAAATACATTTTCAGGTAAAAGAAAAAGCTGAGACAACTTGTCACCAATAGAACTTCACTATGAGAAATGTTACAGGTAACTCTTCAGGCAGCAGAAAAATGACACCAGATGGAAACTTAGAGCTGCACATAGAAATGATGAACATCATTTGTTGAATAAAATGCACGTGATCCCACCTCAAATGCCAGGCATTTGAGAAGAAAGCACCCATCCTCTTTCCAAAATGAAAGTGATCTTACTGTGTTCTCTAATTATAATGGTAATGTATGATCATGATAAACCTTCAGAAGTTTTCAGAAGGAAAAAAATCACATGTACTCTGATTATCCAGAGAAAATCACTGTTAATATTTTGGTGTATTTCTCTCCAGTCTCCTTTCTTTTGATATACATAGATATGTATGTATATATGTATAAAATGGGATTCGTACTGTACAACCTATTTTGTAAGATTACTCTGCACTGAATATCCCTGTAACTAAATCTTTGCCCATATCCTGAATTATTCCCTAAGGATAAATTACTAGAAGCTGAATTGCTGGGTCAAAGCAAACGAACAGTCACACAGTTTAAGCTACGAGCTGACAATTTCCTTCCAGAAAGACTGCACCATTTTCACTCCTGCTGTGCCGAAAGACAGTGCCCACCATTTGTACCCTCACCAATAGTGTGCTTGGTCTGCCCTTTTAAAAATATTTGCCATTTGATAGACATTATTGCTTTTGTTTGCATTTCTCTCTTTATCAGTGAGAGTGAACTATTTTTCATGCCTGGGGCCATTCGGAGTTCATCATCCTGAGGTTCATTCTTATTCTGGGGCACCGTCAAGCCAGACGCTCATCCTCCACAGCCCTGGCTCTGCGTCCCAGCTGCCTCTTGCACTTGCTGAATGACTTTGGAAGAGGGGTTAATTTTGCAAGCCACCATTTTATTGACTATAAACAGAGGCTACTGCCATCCTCATAGGATTGGCATGAAGATTAATAAAATGGGATGTGTGAGGAAGTTAGCACAGTATCCAGTACTTAGTAAGTCCCAGTAAAGGTACCAGAAGAAAAAATAAGTTGGTGCTACATACCCATAGGATAAAAGACTTCATGTTCTTTTCTGAGTTTAGGAGAATGTCTCTAGGCTTTCACAGTTGGCAATGATTTCGACTATTTGTTTGAAACTGGTTTTTTAGAATCAAGAAGTTTACCAAAATCTTTTACTAAGAATATTTGTTCAATTTTATCAGATGTTTCTTTGGTGTGTATTGAAATCATCATGTGCTCAGTAACCTTTGAACGACTGGCTGATGTGGTTAATTCTAACAGTGAATTTTCTAATGTTGAATCCCCCTTGCATGTGTGTATTCCTCCATTCATAAAATATTTATGAAGCATTTACTATGTGTCGGGCACTGTTCCAGGCTCTGGAGATACAACAGTGAAAAAGACAAACCAAGTCCCTGCTCTCATGGAGCTCACATTCCAGTGGTAACGGGAGGCGATAAAGAAATAAATATAGAATGTTGAGTCGTCGCTGCATCCTCTGCCCGCTGCCATGGCCACCCACAAGCTTGTGCGGATCTGGCTGGGCGAGAGCGCTGGAACCTGAAGAACCACTGCAGCGGCTGGGATGACTCCGACCTGTGCCCTGCGGGCCACGAGAAGGTGAAGCGCGCGGGCAGGCGCGGCAAGGTGCTGGCTATGAGTTTGTCATCTGCTTCACCTCAGTGCAGAAGACAGCAATCCGGACCCTCTGGACAGAGCTGGGTGCCATTGACCAGTTGTGGCTGCCCGCGGTTGTCACTTGGCACCTCAATGAGCGGCGCTATGGGGGTCTGACTGACCTCAGTAAGGCAGAAACTGCGGCCAAGCACAGTGAGGCCCAGGTCAAGATCCAGAGGCACTCCTATGATGCTACCTCCCCGCTCCCCACCTGCGATAAAGCCCGACCACCCCTTCTACAGCAACATCAGTAAGGATCGTAGCTATGCAGATCTCACTGAAGACCAGCTACCCTCCCGTGAGAGTCTGAAAGACACTATTGCCAGAGCGCTGCCCTTCATTCATATGAAGCAATAGTTCCCCAGATTAAGGAGAGGGAAATGGGTACTGATTGCAGCCCACGGCAACAGCCTTCGGGGCATTGTCGAGCATCTGGAGGGTCTCTCTGAGGAGGCTATCATGGAGCTGAACCTGCCAACTGCTATTCCCATGGTCTATGAATTGGACAAGAACCTGAAGCTCATCAAGCCCAGGCAGTTCCTGGGGGCTGAAGAGACCATTCATAAAGCTGTGGAAGCTGTGGCTGCCCAGGGCAAGGCCAAAAAGTGAAGGCCAATAGGCAGAATACTGCCCAAATAACACCTTCCCTACCCTCCCATTCCTCTGCACTTCTCCCCTGTACATGTCACACTGACATGTCACACACATCTGGAGGCATCATAAGTTGCAGCTGCAGATGGGGACCAGTGGCTCCCATTTTTCTCTTAGTCATTTTTTCTCCTGCACCCACTCCCTTCATATAATCTAGTCAGAATAGCTCCTCTGGGGCCTGGAAACCAAGGGAAGACTCCTCTGATCCAAGAGTTGATAGGTAGTAACTCCGGGTTTGGCCAGTGCTTTGTTTATGAGGGACTTGCTTGAGTAGGGGCTAGGGAGGAACCATGTTAAGACATGACCAAATGAGAACAAGAGAGCCTCTTTGCTCCCAGCAACTGGTCCTGTACTCTGCCATAGTCACGCCACTGCCTGAGGGAGCTCTAGCAGTTCCAGTGGAAGATGAATGTAACCTACATGGCAATGTATAGAAACAGCTGTTTCCTCCCTGACCCCAGAGGAGCTGGCTCCAGAAGGTTGGGATCAATCTCGAATTAAGTTTGTGTTGTATTTACTTTTACAAAAAAAAAGAATATATAAATAACACAAAACAAAAACCCTCCTGGGATTTCTAATGGCGGTTGAAATAGTCCCACATGTGACCATCAGAAAATAAACCATTCCTCACACCAATATGGGACAAGCCCCTCGACTTCTAATGGGTAGGAGTGCATCCTGCTGTGTACTTTAGAATACTTCCCTGGCCTTGTTTTGTGGCAGGGAAATGCCTCTTGATCATGTCCAAGGGTGTCTTTCACTGTGTGATTTCTGAGTCATGTTCTAGTTGCTTGGTCCTGCCATGTGAGCCCAGCACTCATTTTGAGCATAACTGTGCTAATCTTTTTTCCACATCAGTATAACAAAGGAGATAAGTGCAATATTTAAAAAAATATCTATGCAAAAGATCATATACTTGGCATGTTTGAGGAATGGCAAGATGACTTGTATGGCTGGGAAGCATTTGGAGAGTTTTAAATTGTCGGGGGTTGACAATCGGATTGATGTGTGAAAAAGGTCACCGTGGCCACTGTGTGGGAAGTGGGTTGGAGAAGGGCAAGAGTGGACACAGGGAGGCCATGCAGGAGCCTGTTGTATTAGTCCCAGTGAGAGCTGAGCGTGACCATGGCTTGGACCAGAGAGCTAGCAGTGGAGGTAGGTTATGGATATAGTCATGTGTCAACCACTGGGACATGTTCTGAGAAATGCTTCATTAGGTGATTCCATTGTTGTGCAAACATCACAGAGTGTCCTTACACAAACCTAGACTGTAGAGCCTACTCCACAAGCAGTCTATATGGTCCAGCCTTTTGCTCCTGGGCTACAGACCCATATGGCATGGGACTATACTGAATACTGCAGGCAACTGGAACACAATGGTCAGTATTTGAGTATCTAAACATATCTAAGCATAGAAAAGGCACAGTAAAAGTACAGGATTATAGTCTTATGGAACTGCCATCCTATACTTGGTCCATCATCGACCAAAACATTATGTGGTGCGTGACTGTATTTGGACATATTTTGAAGGTAAAAACCCACAAAAATCATTAAGAGAAGGGCTGGGAGGCATGAGAAAAGCAGAGGAGTCCCAGGGAGTAGAATAGCATCACCATAGACTGAAACAAGGAGGATTGTCGGAAGAGGAGGTTTTGGAGGGAAGATCAAAAATTTGGTTTAGGTTGTGTTAAGTTTGAGATGCCTGTTAGATATCCAGGAGGAGATGTTAAGTGGGCACCTGCATCTAGAATAATCCTTGTTAGATGTGCTTCATCATTCTTTTAATATTGTGCTGAATTCTACTTGCTAGCGTTTTATTTAGGAATTTTTATTTGATTGGTCTGCACTTTTTGCTTTTCTTCTGGGCTATCGTTCTCAGGCTTTCATACCCAAATTATGCTTAAGACTCTGATCCAAATGATCCAAATTGAACCCCAGGAATCTTCATCTTTTTCTTTTATTCTTATTTTTAATTGATGCTTAATGCATATTTATGGGTACAGTGTGATATTTTGATATATATACATAATGTGTAATGATCAAATCAGAATAATTAGCATATCTATCACCTCAAATATTTATCATTTCTTTGTATTGAGAACATTCAAAATCTGCTCTTCTAGCTATTTGAAAATATCCAATAAACTGTTGTTAATTATAGTCACCCTATGGTGCCACAGAACACTAAAACTTCAGGAATCTTCATTTTAAAAGCACTCCATGGGATTTCTGATGCAGGTGGTCCAGGGATCATTATTTGGAAAACAGTATGCTTTAATGTTTTCAATTTCTTTCAATATTATCCATCCATTGAGCCTTGATCTATTTATCCTTGAGTCAATTTTAGCCCTTTATATTTTCTTATAAAACCATATATGATATCCTAGATTTTCAAAATTTAGCATAGAACTTATAAAATAATATCTTATAATTTTTAAAAACCTCTGTATTTGGGCCAGAGATATCCTTCGGCATTCTGAGTCATGTGTACTTGTATGATCCCTCTTTTTTCTGATATTATTTGCTCAAGTTTATCCAATTTTATTTGATATTTTCAAAGAACCAGCTCTTCAATTTCTTTTTCAACTGTCTTCTACTTCAGTAATTTTTAATTTTTTCTTTATTAATTGTTTCTCTATTTTCTTTAGGTTTCCACCATTGTTGATGTTATTACTGTTGTATCTCTCCAACTTCTTGAATTCAATGCTCAATCTTTTCTTTTTATTCTTTTGTCTCTATTTACAAACCCAGTTGACTTCTGGGAAAGATGCCAGTATGAATGTGCTTGACAGAAATCTTCTACCACTGAAATGAACAAAAAGGCCCAAAGAGAGAAGAAAACTTCTCTGGCAAATGGTGTCAGGCACACTACAATTTGTACTGAAGTGATAGAGTATTCTAGGAGCCAACACACAATGCTGCAACCCCTGGGCATAGGATAATAAAGATAATTCCAATTGGTTTCATTAATTTTCTATGGCTTGGAGGGACAAGATCTAAAAAGTTCTCCAGAAAGGACAAGAAGCTCTCCTCTACTTAAGTTTTTCTACCACAAAAGATCATTGGGGAGTCAAACAGGAATCAAGGTAGCTGATAGTGATTTTCTTCCTGTTAAAACCAACTTGTAATGATGAAAAAAGCTGGGGCTGGAATAGGGGAGTGGAATTAATCACGACACAAGCTACCAATACCAACAAACAAAAAACAAACAACAATAACTGAATATATGGGGAGAATCTGCAGGAAAAAAATAAATAAAAACAATAAAACCAATCTAAAAAATGAGTTCAAACCAGTGAAACAGAGTTAATCTAACAAACAGGAAAGAACTTTCCAAAATCTAATCAGCATGCTCTATAAGATTTGAGAGAATATGCAGATATTCTCTTGCAGGCCACTGTGAAAAATGAAAATATTAGAGAGCGAGAAAGAATCCTTAGAAATATTCAACATGATTGACAAAATAAAAATACAAATGAGGTACTGACTAGCAGATTGAATGCTGTTGAAACTGGATTTATTAATTAAAGAACACTGCAAGGAATGATCACGGAGTGCTGAGCAAAATGACAAGGAAATGGAAATTAGGAGAAAAAGAGTAAAAGATTTGGGTCTCCATGTGGAAAGAACCCACTGAGTGCTGAGGAAGAAAGACAAAATAAACCTCACACTTAAACATACCTTGGGAAAATTCTTGAATCCCAAAGATGAAGAGAAAGTCCTACTTGCTTCCAAAAAGAAAATCAAAATTATCCACAGGGAAAGAAAATCAGATTATAGTCAGACATTCATCTTTAATATTAACTGCTAGAAAACAACAAAGCCCTGTTTATATATTTCCAAGGGAAAAATAATTGCTAAAATTTATATCCACTCAGACCAGGCTTGTGAATGGAAAATGCAGCCATTTTCTGATGTTACAGAACCCAGAAATACCTGAGCTGGACATGTTTGATTTACTGCCCACCCCTCCTAGATCCACTCTTCACCCTTCTGTAACCTGCTGATTGCCTCAGAAGGCTGACTTGTATGAACTTGATCAGTGTTGCTCCCTTGACCTCTGTTTCCCAGTTAGGTTGAATCAATGAGATTCCCCAGCAGGGGATTTAAGGAAGGCAAAGAATCAGGTCACAGTATTTATTCCCCTGACTCCATCCCTGCAAGGTCACCCTGAGCTGATGGCTCTTGACTGAATGAAGGTCACTGCCTCTCTCAAGAGGAGTGAGTTTACACAACTCTTTATACAACTGGGTCCTGAGAACTACTCCCTCCATTAATCCCTTCAGGCCTAGGCATGCTAACAGGTCAGCAGTTACTAAGTTCCAGGTTTGTGCACTATACCTTTTTAAATTACCCTCTTCCCAGCTGGGCATGATGGCTCACGCCTATAATCCCAGCATTTGGAAGGCCAAGGTGGGAGGATCACTTGAACCCAGGAGTTCAAGACTAGCCTGGGCAACATAGCAAGACTCCATCTCTACAAAAAAATAGGAAAAATCAGCCAGGTGTGGTGGCACATGCTGATAGTCCCAGCTACTCAGGACGCTGAGGCAGAAGGATTACTTGAGCCTAGCAGTTCGAGGTTTCAGTGAGCAGTGATTGTGCCACTGCACTTTAGCCTGGGCAACAGAGGAAGGTGCTGTCTCAAAAAAGGAAAAAAAAAAATTACCCTCTTTCCCTCCTTTCCCTCCTATGCCGTATGTTTCCGATTGGGACCCTGCCTAGTACAATCATTGGTACCAGAAATAGCCCCAGGAAACAAATTCTCCAAATAGGATTCTGGGTTTGGCTTGGACATGTTTTGGAGCAATGCAGAGATAGTCTTCTTGCCAAGATGAAACAGCACATGGGTAATCCATGGCATTCAGAAACGTCATGATTACTCACATGATCACCATCCCATAACTAGGATGAAGTGCAAATGGAAGGCAATGTGATAGGAGATAAAGTGACTGTGGCACTTGGTTGACATGGCAACAATAAGGGTTATAAAGATTGTGGTAGCACCTAGATTCCTTTTAAGGCTTCAGAAATCACAGGGAAAAAATAACTTTAAAATTATGAACAACTATTTTTAAAATTCAGGATTGCATTTATATTTATTTATTTATTTCAGCATACTACAGATGTACAAATGTTTAGGCTACATATATTGCCTTTGCTCCACCTGAGTCAGAGCTTCAAGTGTGTCCATCCCCCATACGGTGTGCACCGAACCCATTAAGTGTGAATATACCCCTCCCCTCCTCTCCCTCCCACCTGCCCAACACTAATGAAAGTTACTACTATAAGTGCACTTAAGTGTTGGTCAGTTAAGTCAGTTAATACCAATTTAATGGTGAGTACATATGGTGCTTGTTTTTCCATTCTTCTTACACTTCTCTTAGTAGAATGGGCTCCAGCTTCATCCAAGATAATACAAGAGGTGCTAGATCACCATTGTTTTTTGTGGCTGAGTAGAACTCCATGGTATACATATATCACATTTTATTAATCCACTCATGTATTGTTGGGCACTTGGGTTGTTTGCACATCTTTGCAATTGTGAATTGTGCTACTATAAACTTTCGAGTGCAGATGTCTCTTTTATAGAATGTCTTTTGTTCCTTTGGGTAGATGCCCAGTAATGGGATTGCTGGATCAAATGGCAGTTCTACTTGTGGCTCTTTGAGATATCTCCTTATTGCTTTCCACAGAGGTTGTACTAGTTTGCAGTTCCACCAGCAGTGTAGGAGTGTTTCTATCTCTCCACATCCACACCAACATTTATTGTTTTGGAACTTTTTTTTTTAGACGGAGTCTCGCTCTGTTGCCTGGGCTATAGTGCCATGGCATCAGCCTAGCTCACAGCAACCTCAAACTCCTGGGCTCAAGCAATCCTTCTGCCTCAGCCTCCCAAGTAGCTGGGGCTACAAGCATGCACCACCATGCCCGGCTAATTTTTTCTATATATTTTTTTAGTTGTCTGGCTAATTTCTTCCTATTTTTAGTAGAGATAGAGGTCTTGCTCTTGCTCAGGCTGGTCTTGAACTCCTGACCTCAAGTGATCCTCCCACCTCAGCCTCCCAGAGTGCTAGGATTACAGGCGTAAGCCACCATGCCTGGCCTGTTTTGGGACTTTTTGATAAAGGCCATTCTCACTGGAGATAAGTAATATCTCACTGTGGTTTTGATTCGCATTTCCCTGATGATTAGAGATGTTGAGCATTTTTTCATACATTTGTTGGCCATTAGTCTGTCTTCTTTTGAAAAGTTTTGTTCATGTCCTTCACCCACTTTTTGATAGGGTTGTTTGAGTTTTTTTTTTTTTTTTTGCTGATTTTCCTGAGTTCTATACAGATTCTATCAGCCCTTTATTGGATGTGTAGCATGTGAATATTTTCTCCCATTCTGTAGGTTGTCTGTTTCGTCTAATGATAGTTTCCTTGGCTGTGCAGAACCTTTTTAACTTGAACAGGTCCCATTTATTTATTTTTATTGTTGCTGTGATTGCCTTTGGGGTCTTCTTCATAAATTATTTCCTTAGGCCAACATCTGTAAGAGTTTTTCCAACATTTTCTTCTAGAATTCTTATAGTTTCATGCCTTAGGTTTAAGTCTGTTATCCACCGTGAGTTGATTTTTGTGAGAGGAGAGAGGTGCAGAATCTGTTTCAGTCTTCTACATGTGGCTATCCAATTTTCCTAGCACCATTTATTGAATAAGGATTCTTTCCCCAGCGTATGCTTTGTCAAAGATTAGATGGCCATATGAGGATGGTTTTATATCGGGGTTCTCAGTTCTATTCCGTTGGTCTATGTCTCTGTTCTTGTGCTAGTACCATGCTAGTTTAGTTACTATAGCCTTGTGGTATAGCTTGAAGTCTGGTAAATTGATGCCTCCCAATTTGTTCTTTTTGCTTAAGATTGCTTTTGCTACAAGGGGTCTTCTCTGGTTCCATACAAAGCATAGAACTAGTTTTTCTAGATCTGCAAAAAATGATGTTGGTATTTAAACAGGGATCGCATTGAATCTGTAGATCACTTTGGGTAGTATAGGCATTTTAACAATGTTGATTCTGCCGACCCGTGAGCATGGTATGGTTTTCCACCTATTTACGTCCTCTGCTATTTCCTTCCTCAGTGTTTTGTAGTTCTCCCTGTAGAGGTCTTTTACCTCTTCAGTTAAATATATTCCTAGATATTTTATTCTCTTTGTTGCTGTTGTGAAGGGTATTGAATCTTTGATTTGGTTCTCAGTTTGACTGTTGTTGGCATATAGGAATGCTACTGATCTCTGTACATTGATTTTGTAACCTGAGACTTTGCTAAAAAGAAAACTACAGACCAATATTCTTTATGACTATATATGCAAAAATTCTCAACAAAATCCTAGCAAATCGAATTCAGGTGCTTCTCAAAAAAATAATCCATCATGACCAAGTCAGCTTCATTCCAGAGATGCAGGGATTTTTCAACATACACAAATCTATAAATGTAATTCACCACAGAAATTGAAGCAAAAACAAAGGCCCTATGATCCTCTCAATAGATGTAGAAAAAGCATTCGACAAAATTCAGCACCCTTTTATGATAAGAACACTTAACAAAATAGGCATAGACGGGACTTACCTAAAACTGATACAAACCATACATGACAAACCCACAGCCACCATCATACTGAAGGGGGAAAAATTGAAAGCATTCCCGCTTAGAACTGGAACCAGACAAAGTTGCCCTCTATCACCAATTCTATTCAGCATAGTGCTGGAAATCCTAACCAGAGCAATCAAACACAAGAAGGAAATCAAGGGCATCCAAATGGGGGCAGAAGAGGTCAAAGTATTGCTATTGCTAATGATATGATCTTATATCTAGAAAACCCCAAAGATTCTGCCAGGAGACTACTGGAATTGAACGTGCAATTAAGAATACAACTACATTAGGAATGACTGTATGGGGAGGTGGGGAGATCACAAACAGAGCAGCAGAAGGCTTCCATGACAGTTATCTCCATAGGCAAGGGCAGGTGTGACTGAAGGTCAAGCCGCAGGTCTAATTGTAAGGGTTACAGAAAAGGAGTGGCAGTGAAATATTCAACCCTTAGGTCTCTCAGGCTAAGGTAGGGGCACTGATAGGGAAGGTCAGGGGCTCTGAAATATGGATGGGAGACTTTTGAGAAGTCAGGGATTGGAAGCCCCTCTCTTCTGTCCCTACATTAAAGCTTTTCAAGGTCACACATTGGGCAGTAAACTCACAAGCTGAGACCTCTCCTCACCACCTCTCACTGCCCACCACCTCACTGCCTCCAAGCCCATAATGAGAGTTAGATACCAACATAGCCCTGTGGGAGAGGTATAAGGCCTGTTCAGGGAGGAGATAGTCCATAGTCCAAAAGAATTACAAGACCCCAGCAAACACTAAATTCATTGGCATGGACACATTCATCTGGTTTGCAAGGTTCAATATGTTGGTTTCTGGGAATAGTGTTAAAAGTTTACAAGGTTGGCTAATCAAAGCTTTGTCTTAACTAATAGCCTGTGCATAATAAGGTTAAAATGCTAGAGCTTCCTGACATACTTACTAGACAATGCAGAAGTCCAAAGTCTCCAGCTGATGGTACGCTGGATGGCTCTATTATGTGCAATCTGCTTGGCCATCCACTAACAGTACATATCCCATGACCCAGGATATCCTGGAGCACAGTTCCTTCACCAAGTATTAAGGAATGAATTAGTGGGGAATTATGAGAAGCCAGGGTAATGGCAACAACATAATCCAAATTTGCCAACACCTCCTTGCCTTCCCCCAAAGAATTAAATAACAAGAATAAATAAAACCATACAAACCCATATCTGTAGTATAACTAGAAGGCAGAGAATCTCCAAACTTCAAATTACCTGTAAATAGAAAAAAATAAACAAATCCCAGCAAACCATCTCTCATGCTACAGCCACAAGCCTTCACAGAGAACAAGGGCTATCTGAGAAAAATGTATGTGGGAAATAGAAAAATGGAGCTAGCTGTAAGCTTAGGAATGATGTAAAAAAAAATCACAAGAAGGAAAAAGTCCACCATAATGGGAAATACTGAAAAAAGTATCCCAGTAGGTCAGAATACTGAGAACAAGGAAATGACTTTAAAGAACATACGAGACTCAGAAGATAGTCTGAAAGGGTTTCAAGAAAGGAAGAGAGAGACACCCTCAGAAAATGCATGGAGAAGGGAAAAAGAAATAAGAGAAGGAAACACAAGATTCTGCAAAGTGAGGACGATAGCATTTCAGACAGGAGTCTCCATCCTTCTCATTTGCCAGCAAATTAATAAAACTTCTCTTTCCTTCTCCTCAAACCATTTGTCCTCGTTCTTCTGATGCAGCCTCAAGGACAAGTGCCAAACTTTCAGTAACAGATGTGGTGTCTCTGGGTGGGCCATCAGCTTCACGGTAGATTGGCACCCTGCAAATGCTGGAAGAGGCAGAAAGCAGCTCTAGGTCAAGCCATGGGCAGGAGTGTCACTTTTTTGGGTAAGAAAGAAAGGATTCTCCCAGCAGCTGCCAGGGCCTTTTAGCTTGGGAGAGTCCTGTCTTTTTTCTCCCTGAATGGACACAGCTCCAACCAACATGAACTGAATTGAAGGGAAGGAAACATATTTGGGAAGTGCCATGACAGCCACGGTCATTTGTGAGAAAAGTTCCCCAGGATATTGAGACCCCAAATCCACCCATTTGTGGGGGAGGTTTCAGACCTCCCTGTTGGATTTGAGAGGTGCCATTTGCGGGTGGGAATCCTGAGGTTTAGTGGACCTGGTTTGGATGGAGCTCATGTGCGGTACTCAGGGAACCGGGGGGAGGAGGGGTTGGGAGATATTGGTTCTCTTGTCTGAGAGAATTTGGTTCTCAGTTGTCCCCTTTGGATTAGGAGACGCTCATTCTGAATGGAGAATTTGGTTCTGGTTTCTGGTTCCCATTTTGTCTGCCACGGCATTTTGTGTTGGGAATTCTCTGTATTGTGTGTGTTTGTTTGTAGAGTTTTCTTGCAACATGAAAAAGTTCCATCTAAAAGTCCCTTGGGAAAAATTTTGGCTGAATGGTCAACTTATAGCTACGGACCTATGTGTAAAGAGAATGGTGTTATTGTAATCCAATATACATGCTGGAGCGTGAGGAGAACTGGCTGTTACATGAAATCTTGAATTATACTGTTCTATAACTGGAATTATTTTGTCAAAGATCAGGTAAATGGGACAAGATCCCATTGTGCTACGTTATTGGGTAGGAAATGTCTGATTTATTCGAGGTCAGACATTTCATATTCAATGACCTAATATAATCTTAAAGACTGGGATAAAGTTAAGGGTATACTTTGTTTTAGTTAAAGAGTCAGATTCCCCTGTGGGGTGTTGGGGGACCAGTGAGCATGGCCCACCACCCCACAGTGAGGGTGAGATGGGGGCAGGAGCACACCCAATGTAGTCCTGTGGGTACCTGCCACAGCTACAGTGTTATGGGGCCCGTGGGAGGTCCGCAGGTGGGCTGGGAAGCGGTGCCTTCCCCCACCAGCACTGATACTACCCCAGCTCTGGGCCAAGGGTAAAAAGGCCAGCTGCTGGGGGTGGGGAAGGGCATGAATCGCTGATGCCCACTAAATTATGACTTGGGGTTAGGAATGGTCTCTCTTAGCAGGAAGCACAATTTGGCTAGAGGCACATCTCTAGCTGGAGCAGGGCAATTAGAAAGTACATAATGTCATGGAAGAACAAAAAACTGAAACCTACATGCTCTATTAGTGGTACCAACCAAGGATCCTTTAAGCAGTCTGGTTTTTTTGTAAAAAGAAAGGACAGAACACTGCCAAGACTCCGGGTTGCAAAAAACCCCAGGAGAGTAAACGGTTTTTTGAAGTCCAGGACTCAGACAGCGAAGGAGGGGGCCTGGAGCTCCCTTCCTCCACATATTCCCACAGGAGCCCTGGGAAAGATTGACAGTGGGTTCAATTGGTGCCAACCTGCATGGACAGAAGCAGTCTAGGTGGACCCATTCCCCAGCCACCACTGGCACTCTACAAGCCAGGCAAAGGGCAGTGGGAGAGGGACCAGACAAAAGTGAAGAAGCCTAGGCGAGAGATGACTGAGGAACTTGAATGGTACTCAGTTGCATTTAAATGTCAAGATCCTGAGACTAGGGTGGCTTTGCACTGCAGCTAGACTGTTAGGGGTTGTAAAAGGGCTCTCCTACCCCATTTGATGAGAGTGTTATTAAAGACTCTTTATTCTCAATCCTGCCACCGTTTTGCCAACCAAAAAGAATGAGTCTTTGTAGCATGACTGTTTAGAGGTCCTGGAGGCTGTGTATTCTAGCAGGATGGATCTGTCAGATCAGCAGAGGCCAGAGCAAGATTGAGATCTTTTCACTGATGGAACAGCTTTATGAACAATGAGGAACTGGATTTGCAGTGATCACAGCAGTGGCACTGCCACCTGGGACTTCAGCCCAGGAAACTGAATTGCAGTTATCGACAGGAAAAAGGTAAATATTTATATGAACTCTAAATATGCTTCTATTATTATACATGATCTTAGTGCCATTTGAAAGAAAAGAGGTCTCATGACAGCATGGGGTAAGAATATTAAACATGCCACTGAAGTAATGGCCACGATACAGGTTGTGGCTGAGCCCAAACAGGTGGCCAGCATGGCAAAAAGAAATCAGGCCAATGACAGGACTGCTAAGGAGGCTGCTGGAGGTGATCTGTTTTCTGGGGCCTTGATACCCTGGCTAGATTTAGACCCCCTTTAAAGCTAAAGACTGGGACTCTGACATTTGGGATGGCACAGCTAAGTAGAGACAGAATTATCATGGACTCGTTCTCCTACCCGAAGCTTTGGTTTGGCCTCTTATGAGGCACATGAATGCACACATTATGGACGTGATGCCTTAACGGATTTGGGGAGACCTCATTTGGGAGGATCCTGTGTGCAACAAACTGTTTATGTGCTTGGGGTGGTCCAAGGACAGAAAGGCGACCTGCTGCACAAAGAGCCCAACATGTAGGGGGTCCAACCCTTTCGATGATTGGCAGTTTCACTTGGTATTAGTAGATATTTTTTCAGGCTGGATAGAGGCTTGTATCACCCAAATAGAGAGAGTGTCTAAAATTGCCAGAACACTTCTGACAGAAATCACAGTTCCTGTGTGTGTGCACCAGCGTGGAGCAAGAACAAGCCTCAGAGGATGATGGGATGAGGCGCATCAAGCAGTCCAGGGATAGAGGCCAAGGAGATGGAGAATGACAGGCTGGTGATGGAGGCTGAGGATGGGCAGTTGCAGAGACAGCTCAGCAGCCACTCCTCCTCCAGTGAGGATGTCAGCAGACACCACAGTAGCATGGCCGAGCTGCAGAAATCTGAAGCCAAGAAGGAAGAGACCTAGAAACTGATGGAGGCAAATGAGGCTCAGACAAGGAAGGCCAAGCTGTGAACTGATACTCTCCTTCTAGTTGCTGCCCTGGCTTCTAGCTATTGGCTCAGTCTCTGGACTGACAGCCCCATTGTCAACAGGACCCAGGAGCCCCAGCAGCCCTGGGTATTTCACAAGGTGATTACTCCATGGTGGTGTTGCTTCCTGCGATCTGCACCTGGATCTGTGCACAATGTCCTGTGGTCACCCATAAACTTCTTTGAGTGGAGCCTCAGTGGGAACCTGGTGAGACTTTTCTCCAAGGAGCTGGACACGGTGGACTCAATGATCTTGCAGGTCATCAGGATGTTCATAGATTCCCCTCCTCCATACAGAGTGACAATGGAGCCTCTTTTAAACAGGAGGTAACCCAGCAAATAAGCAAGTCCTACATCTAGAATAAAAATTACATACATTCCAAAATCAATGAAGAAAAGTAGGATAGGGTGCTATTACTTGCCCTCCTCTAGATATGGATAGCCCTCAGAAGCAGGCTTAAGTTAAGCCCCTAAAAAATAGCTTATGAGAGATCTGTCCTAGCACCCCGAGGCAAGTATGGTAATATAACCATGAGTAAAAGAAAATAGAGTAAAACAATATGTCAAATGAGTGGGTTGGGTGCTAGCCACTATGCATGAGTTTGCCTCTTTCAGGTCCCTGACCCAGTTGGAAGCAGAGAAGTGAAAGGGACACTATGAAGTGCTTCTGACAACTCATACCTCATTGAAATTGTCAGAAGTGAAACCTTGGGTCCATCATACCCAAGTAAAGAGGTGTCCCATGGAAGAAAAGAACCCAAGTCACAGTGGAGGGGCCAGCCTTTAAGCTATCTAAAGTATCTGTTTAGAGAAAAGGGAAAATTAAAAATGTT
The DNA here is from genome assembly GCA_963573855.1 of Lepilemur septentrionalis. NCBI lineage: Eukaryota > Metazoa > Chordata > Mammalia > Primates > Lepilemuridae > Lepilemur > Lepilemur septentrionalis. Next base: position 1,612 of record CAUYMX010010205.1, on the reverse strand, counting down.
GATATTTTTGCTAATCTGTATTTCATTATTTTTTCCTGTCTATGGGATGGAAAGACAGCATGTTAGTGAGGATTTCCCCAGGCTATTGCCTCTTCTGTTACCCTCTCTTGCTGCTGGGTTTGTCATCCTAAACCTTGTTCAGTGCTGTATATGTTTCTGTATTTACAGAAGCCAGTCTCGTGGATCACCTACAGGGTGTAACTAATAGCTCTGCACTCAGGGGTTCCATGTTTCTTTCTAGCCCAGCCCTGTATCAGACATTGTGTACAAGGTGACAGTCCCTTTTGCCTTGTCAATCCTCACCATTGTACTTATTGCTTATGACTATTTTCATCTGGTAATCTGGTGTTGTAAATACACTGCCAAAGCTTTGCAATGGCATACATAAGTATAAACCTTCAATCCGAAACATCGTCCCAAATCAGCAGGAAGTATTAATAGCTCGATGACTACATCACCCTTCCTCCCATAGATATGGAAGGGTAATATTGACAGTGGGGAATATGTAACAGAGGGAATGGCCTGGAAAAAATGGCAAAAATATTTTCTGCCTCTTTAAAACATCCTCCAGTCCTTTCTGAGAACTAAAACCTGCATCCCTGCCTCAGGCCAGTGATTGGGAGGGGCAGGGTAATGTCTTTTGTTCTTTGTGCTACAGGAGATGGCTCACCCCAGACCTGGCACCTGGCATGGGGAGGTCCTTCGTGGAGGTCACAGGATTGTCTTCTGTGAGATAGGATGGAGATGGGATGATCAGAACCGTCAACTGTAGTTGAGCAGCAATTGCCTGAGGCTGAGAACCCACCCTTTAAAAGTTCTGAATTTCTGCTTATTATTATGACAATGGCATTTAAGACAAGAGTCTCCACACTCCTCATTTGCCTGCGAATTAATAAACTCCTCTTTCCTTCTCCTCAAAAAAAAAGTTTCTGCAAAGTAAAAGAAAATTAAAAAATCAACAGACACTACATATATAACCAAGAGAAATTAAAACATATATAAACACAAAAACTTATACATGAAACTTGTGACAACATTATTCATATAGTCAAAAGGTGGAAACAACCCAAATGTCCATCAACAGATGAATGGACAAACAAATGGTGGTACTGTGTACCCCTACAGTGGAATATCATTCAACCATATAATGGAATGAAGTACTGACACATACTACAACATGGGTTAACTTCGAGGACATTGTGCTAAGTGAAAGATACCAGACACAAAAGACCACCTATTATATGCTTCTATTTATATGAAATATTCACAATAAACAAATCCATAGAGATAGAAAGCACATTTGTGGTTGCCAGGGGCTGGGGGAAGGGGAGAATGAGGAGTGATTGCTTAAAAGGTACACCTCGGTAAATTCACTGAAAATCATTTAATTGTACACTTAAAATGGAGTGTTGGTTGTACGTAGGTACAGTTGGAGCACTATGTATGTACTCTCTGGACTACTTTGACAGAGTAGACTTTTGAATGTAACAAAATAAGTCAACTTGAGTTGTAATATATTTTGGGAAATCAGCTCACTACAAATTGTGACTGTAAACATTGTACTGTAAATGTTTTGTAGTTTTCCCCCAATAAAATTTTTGGAAAAAAAAAA
>CAUYMX010010203.1:0-10574 GCA_963573855.1 Lepilemur septentrionalis | reverse complement strand
ACTGCTAGGCTGTGGAAACAACCCCAGTGCCCGTCAATGCATGAGTGGATTATTAAAATTTGGTATATATTTACAATGGGATATTACTCAATTTTAAGAAATGACAGTGAGCTAGCACCGCTTATATCATCCTGGATTGAGCTTGAGCTCATTATCAGAAGTGAGGTGCACAAGACCAGAAGAATGCGCTCCTGTGCTCATATTTAAGTCCACTTTTGATTTTTTTAGTTTTGAATTTCTGTGTGTGTGGTGCACACACACACACACATACATATGTGTGTGTATAACTCAATACATATATGCACACATACATACACACCATACATACACATGTCTGTATATATACATACATATACAGCTAATAAGGAATATATATATGTGTGTGTCTGCTCATTAGCATTTTCTGAGTGTTTATTAAAGCATATACACATATTAATGCTTTGCCAGAAATGCTCTTTCAATTTGCTCCTATTCTGTCCATTCTGTAGGTTTTCTGTTCTCTCTGCACATTGTTAGATAGGGAGACGCAGTTCCACCAAACAGAAAGACAGAGTCACCGATGCTGCAATCAGCAAGAGGAGTTTATTACCAACTAACTCGAGTTAGGGTCTATGTCTCAGAGCGCCAACACGCAGTGGCCTCTTCTCTGGACAAAGGTCCCCGGGCAGCGCGGGAAGGGCAGTTTTATAGGGTCAGTTCAGGCAGCAAACAAAGAGCTGTCCACCCATTGGACATACATCTATCTAGTACAGCGATTGGTTCTATTGCTATTTCTCTCTGCACCCTTTCTCATATTACCCCACGGCAAGCAAGCCGTTATCACAAAAGCATAACTGAGCGGTTAGCAGGCAAGCAAGCTTCACTAGAATGCAGAAGTCTGTTTTGCAATTGAGCCCTGTGTATAGTTTTGGTTCCTTACACACGTAGTTGTCATACAACAGACACTGGTACCGGCACTTGTCCCCAAGGCCGCATCAGAAGAACGAGGACAAGTTGTTTGAGGAGAAGAAAGAGAAGTTTATTACTTTGCTGGCAAAGGAGGAAAATGATAGCCTATTATTTCAAAATCCAAATTCCTGTACACAGGCAGAAATACAGAGCTTTTAAAGGAAGCGCCCTCAGCTCTAGGCTCTTGTCATTAATGATTCTAATCATCTCATCTCTGCCACAGACAAAGCCTGTGACCTCCACCCACCTGGGAGGCCCACCCAGACCTCTGCCTGGCACAGGGCCTGGGATGGAGCCGACTGTTCAGCTGTAACATAAAGAACAAAAGACATTCCTCTGCTCTTCCCAACCACCTGCCTGAGGCAGAGATGCAGGACTCAGTTCCCAAAAAGAGTGGCGGAAGTCTTAAAGAGACAGAAAACATCTTTTTGCCATTTCCCCCCAGGCCATTCCCTCTGTTACAATACTGATAGAACGAATGAATGCATGCAAGAATGGATATGTTTTAAATAACATTTTTAAGGGATTTTTATGTGTTAAGTGTTTCAGATATATTAATGCCTTTATACCAACTTTATGAAAACCTCATACGGTGACCTATTTTATCCCCACTTTACAGATGAGGAAGGAGACTGAGGCTTTGAGGAATTAAAAGCACTTGCACAAGGTTGCAGTAAGTATGGAAACAGGACCAGAAGACAAGCAAGTCAGGTCTAACTCCAGAACCCACAGGCTGAGATACCAGTGCTCCCCCAGCACCCGGGTCACCTCCTGGATGTCAGTCGTCTGTTACTTTTCTCTTTTTTACACTCCTGGCTCCTGAAAGGCAGGGACACTGTCTTAATTCATCTCCCCATTATCTTGCACAGAGCTCAGATTTTATTTGATAAATAAATGAATAAAAGAAGAAAGGGAGGGAGAGGACGGGAAGGAGGAAAGGAAGAGGGGATGGAGGAAAGCAGCTGCCATTTTGGTCGAGCTCCCGGCTGCAGGACAAGAGGTGGGCAAGGGAGCCCGTGGGCGCTGCGCCATCTGCTGGACGTTTCTCGGTACTGCAGCGGACCGGAGCGCTGGGGGTGTGCCGCAGGCAGTGGGTTCTCGGGTTTTCCAAAGATTTAGGCTATGTCGGCGACGCTGACAGGTCTTGGCTGAGATCCCACAACAAATGGCTTCAGGAGAACAAAGCACAGGCAGATTGACTGTGGAGCAGTGTGCTTCCACAGCCCCAGCCCAGACATTTCTCCTCATTGTCTCAAGTCCTAGGCAGAGGTGGGCTTCCCTTTGCAGGAGAGGCAGCCGGAAGCCCCTGATCACAAAGGCAAGGCCACCTTCCCCACTGTTCTATATCAGCATATGTATCACAATTTCCGGTTGGTCTTCAGCTGGCAGATTGTCACACAATCTAGCTGTCGGGTTCTCTGTCCTCGCGCCTCCTTGTCAAGTAGTTAACACTTAAAAATGTTTTAGACTTACAAATACTGGAGAGCTTGGGGAACCCTGCGATGAGTTAGGACCTTTCTACGAAGCCAGAGGATTTATCTGTTTTATACATTTAAATGATTTTTAAAATTCTGGGCACAGCACCCAACAGATGGGAAGGGATGACAAACCGATCATCTCTTACTGATCACCTTTAAACCCAAGTCGCACAGATTCACAGTCAGGTGGACGGTTTCTCCTTGAGATTACCAAAGCGGCAGCAGGTCAGATTAAGGGTCTGAGGGGGATGAGCTCGTGGACAAACTTGCTTGCAAACCCTTCTGTACAGTGCTCTGCCCTTCCCAACAGTGGCGGCACAGGCGGCCGCACCCTCCTCCCTGGAGAGAATGTTTAATGTTGGTTTCTCCTTTACAATTAGGAACCCATGGGATTCGTAGAGGGATCTAGGTTCAGACTTGGTCTCCAGCCCTCACCAGCTGTGGTGCAGGTAACACCACCTCGCTAAACCTCATTTGCCTCTCCTGTGGGACAGGAGTAGCAAACTCTACCTGGCAGGGTGATTGTGAGGATAGGTGAGTTCATGTGAACCCAGTAAGCTCTGAAGAAGTAGCAGTTGCTATCCCCACTTGTTATGGGTGAGGCTTCCGGTTGTCTACACCTTCATCCTCTCCTTCTTAGGAACATGCCCAGCTTACCAAACTGCAGTTCCAAGCCTTCCTTGCAGGCAGGGATGGCCAATAAGACAAAGGGGTTTTACTGGGTGAAAACTTCAGAAAATGCTCTTGAAAGGAAAGCTATGGCTCTGGTGAATGACCTTCTACCTTTACCCCTTATTTCTTTTTCCTGCCGGGACTCAGAAGTGATGAGTGGAGCTCCAGCAACATATTGTAACCATGAGTTAATCTGTAGTTAAAAGCCATGTTCTAGGATTGATGAAGCAGAAGACAGAGTTGGGGTCTCACATGACATTGTGGGGCCATTGTAGTAGCCCTGAACCACTTACTTCTGAAGGACTTCAGGTTAAAAGAGAAAAAAACAGCCCTTACCTTGTTTAAGCCCCTGTGACTCAGCATATGTTAGCAGCAGCCATAAGCAATTCCTCATTGATTCACACATATTAGCCAGGTGGCTTTAAGGAGAGACCTTTTAACCCTTTGGTCTTCACTTTCATTTATAAAATGTGAGTGTAGCTCAGATAACCCATATGGGCCCTCCCAACTCTCACCTGACAGGCTCTGGGGGTGACACCAAGGCAGCGATTCCTTGGTCTCACCTGTCTCTCCATCCTTTCTCTAAGATGCAGCAGACTGGAGGAGCTGGGGAGGAGGGGGGTCGGAGTGCAGAGGTAGACCCTCAGGCCAGCCGCCCTGATCGCCTGTCGACGCCCCTCCAACGATGCCTGCAGGGGGTGCTCTCAGCCCACTTTCTGAGCGCCAGGGCCGCCGTGGCTATCGTGCTAGGAGGAAACTGTCCCTGCACGTTCAGCCCTCTCCCAGCCCCTCCCACGTTCAGCTCTCCCAGTCAGAGCTTCTTCTGGTGCCTCTCCCCCTCAGTGGAACGAAAGCAAAACTTCTAACAAACGCTGCTAACTGATGATTGTTTAAATGATGAAGAAAGTCACAGCCCAGTGCCGAGCAAGTAGCTATGGTGGGAAATGGCCACATGGGGTCACTGCACCCTCAGGAATGGAAGGACACCAGCCAGGAGCCTGTGTCAGGTGTGTTCAAAGCTGAAATGGCTGGGACAGGCTCAAGACTCTCCCTAAGGGTCATAGTGTGGTCTGACCCAGAAAATGATCTTCCAAAATATTATTCTTATTATGATTTCTATTGTTGTTATAGCACTTTGGAATTCCTGCATACTATTTTCTTGGTTCACAGCTGCCAAAAGCTGTAGATCCCCTCTCTAAAACGGTACAGATAGTCAAGGTCCTGGATGGTGAGTGAGTCTCTGGCCCCGAGTGGCTGGTGCCAGGCAGGGTGGTCGTGTCAAAGAACTTCCCTGCAGACCACGGACGTGAGTTTGAATCCCACACTGGCTGGCTGACCTTGGGCAAGATGCTTTGTTTCTTGGAGCCTTGGTTGTCTTAAAAATGGGAATTCCAATATCTACCTTGGTTTGGAGTTAATGTGTGCGGAGCACCTATCAGTGGTAGGGACGTGGTGAGCAATCAAAAGTGGCAATGCTACTCCCGAGTCAGGGAGTCCAGGAGGAGGAGATGCCTGGGGAGAAGATGATGGGCTCTGATATAAGTTTAGTTGTAAGTTTGCAGTAGCCTGGGGAAGGCAGGTGCAGGAGGAACCAGCTGGATGCTCAGAGACCCAAGGCCGTCATCTAGGAAGAGAGAGAGGCACAGGTGTGGGCATGAGCATGTAGCTGAAGTCACTGTGACTGATACACGTCAGGGGTTCTCGAACCTTTACAAGCTCAGATGCATTTGGAGGGCTCCTTGAAACTCAGATTGCTGGGACACCTGACCCTGAATCCCATCGCTCCAGGTTCTCAGGTGGAGGAAGGAGCCATCAGTTCTGAATCTCCTTGTCATTTGGAGGAGGCAGTACATGTGGCCAAAGCGGGGAATTGGCTGTTAGACTTGGGAGCCACACTCCAGACAGCTTTTTACCCTCCCTACAACTCAGTTTCCTCCTCTATAAAATGGGTGTGATGACGGTACCTACTTTCTAGGGCTGCTGAGGGTTTCGACGAGGGGGTGTATGTGAAGCACTCAGCACAGAACCAGGAGACTGGCTGTCACCACTGAAAACCAGAAAGCGACTGTCAGCACTTCTGAGGCAGAAGCTGGCACCAGGCCCCACACTCACAGTCCCCACCGCCAGCCAGAGCTTGGAACCTCGTCGGACCCTTGAGGTCCGTGTCTGAGCAGATGCAGAGAAAGATAGCCACCTCTGCTCCCAGCCAGTCTTCTGGGAAAAACCAAATGTCTCCAGCCACCAGACCTCCTTACAGCAGACCCCTTCAGAGAGCACCCGCTCTGTCCCCACCGCTTCTCCCAGCCCAGCCTCACCTGTGCCGCAGCACAGCTGGCGGAGCCTGGGGGCTGAGCAGTATTGACCACAGCCCTTATGTGGGCTCTGCTGGGCCCTGGCCATCATTAGGGCTTCACACTGGGGGAGCTTGGGACAGGGCAGCCTGGATGTGGGGCAAGGAGACTCACGAACCAAGGGGTGGGGGCCCGTAGAGCACACCTGTGCTGCACAGGGTGGGCCCTGGCCGTCACCCAGATCTCAGGCAGAGACCCCAGGTGCCTTCCATCTTATTCTCCCAGCGAGCCAGGGAGAGAGGCTTGGTGAAAATCCTCGATGTCTAGGAATCCCCAAAAGGCGATCCAGTGGGAGCTGAACCCCTAAGCCTGGCAACACTGCAGGGACATGCCCCCGGTTTTCAGCAGAGCTAATGAGGCTGCGCAAAAGCCCTCCTGCAGCAAGCTGCGTCCTTTCAAGCTCATCCACTCACGCCTTCTTGCAGACTCTGATTCTGATTTCCACGTCTTGTCGCATGCTCTCTGGGGTTGAGCACAGCGCTGGGATTGGGCAACAGCCCCTGACTTAGGTATTAATAGTTCACTTTCCGTGTCACTAGGTAGCTCGTGGCGCAGCCGTTACCCACTCCTGATGCCGAGCCCTGCGTCAGCATCCCGCCGGGGAGCAGCCAGGGCCTTGACCCTGCACTCTCGGGGACAGAGTTCACAGGTGGGATGTTTCCAAATGCAGCTGAAAGCGTGTGCACGGTGCACAAATGACACAGCGGTTTATGTAAGCCGCGGCCCTGCAAATGAACTGACAATGTGTCCCAGCACCACCAGGCTGCTTGTGAGTTTTTCAAACCCCAGAAGGGTGTTTATTACAGGATAAATAAATAAGAAAAAACTATAGATATAATGATACATATTACATATAAAATACGTAGTATATATTATATATTATTATAATCATATAATATATGTGATATAGATGATATTATACATTATGTTATAGAATATAATTTATATATACACACACTTTTCTAAGGAAATACAGTCCTTTATCCTTTTTTAAGAAAGCCTCACTAAATTTTGGTGTTGAAATTGTCCTTTCTTTCGTGAAATATTGCTAATGGAGGGTGGTATTTTCTGCTTTAACATCCTAACCTGGTGAAATAACAAGCCAGCACCCGCACGCCTGCCTCCCCAGTCTTTCTGACACCTGCCAGTGTGTGCAGTCTGGAACCTGGGTGCTGCCGTAGACCCTGGCGAGGCTCCCTCTCCTGTGCAGGCCTCTCTCTCCTCCTTCCAGGTTTCCTCCCAAGAGCCCACACCTCCACCTGCCCTGGGACCGACTGGTGCCCCCTGTCACATCAGGTGCTGCGAGGGGCCAGAGGCTCTTGGCCTGGGGTAGTCGGGGGTCCCAGTGACGTGCCTGCTCCGACTGGGCCACATGCAGCAGGCGGGAGGGTCCTAGCTCATCTCCTCCACACCTTGGCCTGTGGACTTCTAAACACTGCAGCTTGGTCCCTCCAGCTATCCCCCTCCAGAAGGAGCTCAGGGTGGAAAATGGGGGATAAATTAGGTTCCGCATACTCTGTGTAAAATACAGCCCCCGGACATACTTGGCATCCGCCTTATGGTACACTTGTCACCTTCTCCTTAAATGAGATGTGGGCCGACAGCTCCCAGCCAGGATCCTGGTGAAGCCGATGCCCTGCTGGGGGTGGGCGCTCTGCAGTCACTCTTCACTCCCTCACAGGGCTCACCGGGTCTTGGGTGAGAACGTCTGTGTCCGAGTACCACAGCTTCCCCTCTGGAAACATAAATGCAATTATAAAAAAGCACTATTTTGTTACAGCGGCCTAAGGAGAGGAAGGGGCCTCTCCTTCGCCCCTCTGAACCTCTGCCTGTTTCTCCCCCAAACCCCGGAGTGTCATCTCACCCAAACAACACAGGTATCAATAATCAGGAGCACCCCAATGCCAGAGAAGGGTCAGAGCAGGCAGCAGGAAGCGGGAGCTGCCCTCCCTGAGCCATGCTGTGCTGTCATGGGTGGGAGGACAGCTGAGAAGGAAGAGCCAGCTAGCTCTTCTCCTTGCAGGAAAAACTGGCTCTGGGCCCCTTAAGGCATAATGAGTGTGGACCCAGGAGTGGGAAGGCAGGGGCACGGGGTACTGTGCCCATGGGCGAACAAAGGTACTGTGAGTGCCAAGTTCTAGGTCACCCCACCCCTGGAGTAAGAGAGGATGGGAAATTCCTTCCTCTCTGAGATACAGGGAGAGGGAAAAGGGGCCTTCCCATATCCGGTATGCAGTAGGAGCTCAATAAATACACGTTAGACCCATGACTGCTCATCCACCCAAGGTCACCCAGGTCTGCGTCACTGGTTCAGTTTTTCTGAGAGTAGTGTTTTCTAAGGACTGTTTTCTAAGGACTGCTATGAAAAGGTGCCTATTTTTAGCTTCAGTTCATGCACGCTGCAGCACGAATCACCTAAAATGCTCTTCTAGGAAGAACGTGGGTTAGAGAGCAAGGAGATGAATTGGACTCAGCATCCCTGGCATAAATACAGGGTTTTGAAGCCCCTGGGATCTGGGTGCAGGACGTAAGGAATGCCCAGACCCTGTAGTGGAAGGGTTCCTGGCTTCCTGGGAATCTGACCCACATATATGTATTCAGTCCAGGAAAAGCAGGTTTGTACACAGTTTTTCAGTCTGATGAAATTCTTCCTTCAAAAGGCCCTAAACCCAAAAGCTAAAATGCAATGAAAGAAAATAAACCACAAAGCCACGGGAATTGAGTTTTTAGTTTATGCAGGAGGCTTCCCAGCTTCCCCTTACTCTTTTCCTTGCTCCAAATTCCCCCAGATATTCTGGTCGCAGTTCCAATCATACTACAGAGCTCAGATGACAGCATCCTGAGCCCTTTGTACACACTACCTCTCCAGCAGTTGCTGTGTAGATGGGGATACAGGCACAGAGAGGCCAAGTGGCCTACACTGGTTGCACAGCGGGCAACACGGAAGCTACGGCTCTGAGCCCAAGGCTGATCCCACTTATGATCTGTCTCCCAGCAGGGCCTCTTTCTCTCCTCATCATTTCCTGGCACTAGCCCGTAAGGAGCGCTGGCAACTAATTTTGGGTGTCAACTTGACTGAACCATGGGGTGCCCAGATACTTGGTCAGACGTTGCTCTGGCTGTGTCTGTGAGGGTGTTTCTGGACGAGGTGAGCATTGGAATCAGTAGACTGAGTAAAGCAGATGCCGTCCCTAACATGGGTGGGCCCCATCCTGTCAGTCGGCAGCCCGAACAGAACAGAAGGGCTGAGTAAGAGGGCACCCTCCTACCCGACTGCCTGCATCAGAAGTGGGACATGAGCTCTTCCTGGTCCTACAGCAGCTTTCAGCCCTTGGTCTTGAACTGGGACATCAGGTCTGCAGATTTTGGACTTGCCAGCCACCATAATTGTGTGAGCCAATTGTGTATATAAATCTCTTCCCCTGTGTGGGCACAGAGGAATGTGTGTATGTGTGTATATGTATACACATGCACACACACACACACACACACACCTTCTATTGGTTCTGTTTTTCTAGAGAACCCCTAATACAGGAGACTTTCCTAAATGCCATGCTGTTTGCAGCCCCAGGGCATCCAGTGCAGCACTGAGGCCACGATGGGGCCAACAAAGACCTTTTGAACCCAGAGGATCCCTGCCCAGCACACCCTCATCCCTGGGAAGGACATGACATTTGCTCCTCCCTGACCCCCATGAAGGGCTGTGGGAGGAGGTGCAGGCCCAGGGAGTGGCAGGGTGGTGGGTGAGCAGGGTCAAGACTGGAGTTTGAGAGTAAGTGAGGGACCAGCCAGGCCCTGATGAGAGCAGAGAGGACGTCAGCATGCGGCCTGTGTCAGGGGTCAGGCTGCATGCCATGGGGGTGGGGCCGGGGCAGCAGCCAGCCCTAGTGTCCCAAAGGCAAGCCCCAGGCACAGCAGACTCACTGCAATGTTCCTTTCTTATCATCTATTCAGAGAACAACTTAACAGCTCAGAAAACAGCAATTAAGCACCTGCCTTGTCTAGGCCCCATGCTGGGCCCTGGGAACCAAGGTGGACAAAGCCCGGACCTGCCCTCGAAGGTAGACGGGTGTAGCAGAGCTGTCGACAGTAGTAGTCATGCACTCGCCTGGTGCTTGCTGTGCAGGTACTGTTCCCTGGATTACTTCAGCTGCATGCACTGTGCTCCCACCTTACCCTGAACCCTGTGCGTACTGTTTTTTCCTATGCAAACACACCCATTATAAAGTTTAATTGACAAGTCAGGCACAGTAAAATATTAACAACAAGAAGAAGTAAAAATAAAATAGAACAATTATGACAGTATACATTAATGAAAGTTATGTGAATGTGGCTTCTGTCCTCTCTCTCAGAGTAACTTATTGTGCTGTACTCACCCTTCCGGTGATGATGTGAGATGATAAAGTGCCCGTGGGATGGGATGAACTGACCCAGTGGGACAGCACAAGATTTCATCACAATGTTCAGAACCGCGCACAATTTAAAACTTATGAATTGTTTATTTCTGGAATTTTCCATTTAAAATTTTGGAACCATGATTGTCTGTGGTTAACCGAAACTACAGAAATCGAAACTGCTGATAAGGGTGAACTACTGTATCATATTAATACATTTAACCTGCCCAGCAGCCCAGTGAGGGAGGCACTATTAACCCCATTTGAAATATGATGAAACGGAGGCACAGGTAGGTTGAGTGGCCCAAGGTCACACAGGCAGAGCAGGGGTTTGTACCCAAATAGTCTGGCTGTGCCGACTGATGAAAACTTACAATGCAATACTTAAGTGCAGCCCAAGTATGCACTCAAGCCCACTCAAGAATGCAGCAGGCATGGGAGATGAACCAAGTGGGGTGCACTGCTTGGCTGGGCAGCTGTGCACCGAATGCGTGTGCACCCCACATTCGTGTGCTGAAGTTCCAGCCCCCAGTGTTATGGTCTTGTGTCAGGAGGTGGGGCCTTTGCGAGGTGAGTAGGTCATGAGGGTGGCGCCCTCACGAATGGGATTAGTGTCATCATAAGAAGGACCCCAGGGAGCTCTGTCACCCTCTTTGTACCATATAAGGACACAACGAGCAGTCAGCAGTCTGCAGCCCGGAACAGAGCCCTGACCAGAACCCGGCCATGCT